>JAUZND010007734.1:0-10221 GCA_034780555.1 Coelogynopora nodosa | reverse complement strand
AGAGAGAGAGAGAGAGAGAGAGAGAGAGAAAGAGAGAGAGAGAGAGAGAAAGGCCTGTTCGCCTGCTCCTCCCTATTTGATTCAAGATGGTAAACAAGACATGTAGAGAGAAAGATCAGGAATTCTTATAAACAAATTCAGAGGTTTCCTGACGCGGTTTTTTCATATCCAGGGCAAAAAATGGGAGTGGGTTTACATAGAGCAAACACAAAAAATCGATTAACAAGTACGAAATGAAACTATTATTTTTTTAATGTTTTATTCTAAACATTGATCGATTACAATTATAGTTATGTTCAGGTGTAAATACTTAACTAAAGTTTGGATATAAAGGTCATCTATTATCTCTATTATTTCTCAGAAAAATACAAAAAATATAACATTTCAATATTGTAGGGAACCATTTATAATAGTATCTGTTACAAACAGTACATTTGTGAATAATATATTAAATAATTAATAATATATTATAAAAAATTCCATTGAGAAAATAAAATTTATGCTTTCTATAGATCAAACATTTTTCAATGGCATTGCTTTCTATATTCAGTTTAAAACTTCGAATAGAAACAGATATTGCGAGGAGGTGCTTTCGGAAAAGGTATTTCTGTATTTTATAAAGACAAGCAAATCAAACCGACGAGTGTGAGCAACACGGCACGTCACCACGCCTGATGTCTGCCGCTCGGTCTCTACTCGATGAAAATCTAGCTAAGAGACGGAAGGATTTAAATGTGGACATCTTGACTGCTTTCTTTCTTAAGAATAAGTCGTAGTGTCCAGATTTGGATGGTGGTCAAGTGGAATGGTTGAACTGTTTAATGAACTAGTAGGTATGTTACGTGTTGTGCCTTTTATTTACTGTTGATGCCATTCGTTGTATATTATATAAATAAACTTTTGATCCACAGAAAATATAGCGTTGATAAATCTATTGATAGCTAAATCAATCGGCCACATTTGGTCGGTTTCCCAAAAGACAAATTTGTTTATTTTAAAGTCTGTTGTCACCGAATCAGTGACTTTTAATAAAGAGTGAGCCTGCTTTACCTTCCCTTATCCTTTCTTTTTAGTCTTAAAACATTACATATCTGTTTCGAATTTTGCTTCATCTCTTCCTTCCATTTAATGTTACTTTAGCTTGAAAGGTCTAAACGGCGGTTAATGTACAGAATGGCTCAACTTCTTGTTACAATCCCTCACACCAGACTCCCTGTTACAATCTATCCAGGCAGGAACTATTCAAGAAGCCCAACCACAGCAGCTCAAGCCTCACACACCCAGAACACAAAGTCTAAACATACCACTCAGCTACATCATTTAGCAAGCAAACGAGCAAACATACGGTACAATAGTCTCGTTAGTTAACAACGCAACGGTAGGTCGCAAAGGCGTCATCCAAGCACACGTGAAACAATTGAGATCAATAATACTCTCAGTTTGTCGATAACCGGTGATCCAGAAAGCTAGCTCGGACTACGCAACCCGTATTTCTTGTCGCTTCCTGCTTCCTCCACTCTATGACTCTTCATAGCAGGAATGATTGGGTTGTAACATGTAATAACCAGCTGATTCGGATTAAAGAGTGTAAAAGATTTTCCTTAAAATTTACTATTTTTTTAAAAAATATACTTCAAATATACTTCACCATTTTCCCGCAATATTTTGTAACCTATAAGCAAAGATTAGGCAAAGGATTAAATTTCTAACAAAATGTTGACACTTCTAATACTTTTTAAGCAACAGCAAATTGAGATATCAAGCAATATGGTTTTTATAACTTAATTAATTAGGTGCTAAACTATGGGACTATAGTCTATAGACTTGCCATCTTATCCCTCCAGGACTATTTTACATAGAGTACAAGCTATGTTTGGATTGTAATTTTTGTTATAAATAATATTTGTGGTTTGATGATAACTCATTCCTTTTGTTTGACCTTTCTGGAGTTTAGTCGTGAATGTTGGTTTTTCCTTTAAACCATCCTGATATTTATATGAAATTGTGTTTCTTATTTTTCAGTCAGTTTGATAATTTATGGTTCTTCTTTTTTTCTTCTTCTTTTTTATTTGTTTCGTGCTGATGTTGAGGATTTGAATAAAATGTATCCCTTTACCATTAGCTGAAATTTTAAAAACTATATTTCAGTTTAGTATCAATTAGAAGTAAGTAGTAAGGTGTTGACACCATTTTGACTTATTTCATACCGGGCAAGTCTTGGAATTTGACCAAAATGTGGTGAAAAAATATGTTAATATGTTAATATGTGAAAAAAACTAACATCATAAAACATTCAGAAATCGAGCAGGACGATATTCCGATTGTGGATTTTAAGTTAGAGACTCTCAAAGATTTAAATCTGAGTTCTTAAAACATAATATAGAATACGTTTGATTTGAAATGTAGTACACATATATTGTCAAAAACCTACATTTTATGTAATGCTTCAATGATATATACTAGTCAAACAAATTTGAATAGTCATTGACAGGTGTTATTTAGTCACAAATATTTTTGCATATTGACTTTTTATGACTTCTGAACCATATATGAACATGATATTTATTGTTTTAAATTAACCATGTTCTTATAAAATTAATAAAAATAATATTTTTACATGACCTACTACAAAAAACCATATCCAAATAAAGAATTGTTCAGTCGGAAAATTACTTCATTAATAATTTTCGATAGTCAAAATATAGAACCAAAAAATGTTTACTCATAAATACTTCTAGTTTACTCATAATTACTTAAGTTTACTCATAATTACTTAAGTTTACTCATAATTACTTCTAATTTACTCATAATTACGTCTAGTTTACTCATAATTACTTCTAATTTACTCATAATTACGTCTAGTTTACTCATAATTACTTAAGTTTACTCATAATTACTTCTAAGTTACTCATAATTACTTATAGTTTACTCATAATTACTTAAGTTTACTCATAAGTAATTCTAGTTTACTCCAATACATGAAGTTTATAAATATTTCTTTTAGTTCGATTATTGTTTGTCACCTAAGTTTGTCACTATACTAATTACTCCTTTATTACTGCACGGTATATGTTAATTACCTTTAGGTTTATACTGACACGAGAGTCGCAGTTCAGTTTTTATTGTGGTTTTCTCCTTTTCTCAAAAATCAGGGCTGGGTCCAGTGATTAATTTGATCATTTCTTAGGTTAACAGGTTTTTTGATCAGTAGTTTCTGATCAAAACTATTGTAAAAAACAATCTACTCTATAATTCAAGATTACTAACTTCGTAGATTTATTATAGAAGTCAAACACTGGCAGGTTGCTCCTCTTTAAATCTAACGTAAGCTACAAATTGAAACAACAACTTGAAACAATGTCGATTGCTTGCAGGTTACTTATTGTAGTAACAACAGGTTAATTTTTTGTAATAAAAATAACATGTTAATTTTTTTACCGGTTAAATGTTCCCAGGCCAACGCCTTATTATATCCTAATTGCTGCTAAATTCATTTTAATTATTTTTGTATTTATCCTAATTACTCTTTGAAATTAATTTGATCAATGTTATAATTATATATAATTATAGATGTCATCTGTTTAGCGTGATCGGATACACGCGGGAGGGAAGTGGGAAGTCGACAAATGATATTTTTTCAAATTTACGACATTTAAAATTGGACTAAGATGGATGTAGTAAGGCAGGCAGAATTGTCAATTCTTTAAAAGTTCTTACTTAATACTAATTAAATTACCCCTTTCAAACGCACCTCCAGCATATCTTTAATGGCATTTTTGAGCGGTGTTTCTTTTAATATATCTAACAAATCCATTACATATGCACTATAATATAATCAAATCTAATTCGCGTTTCTTTTTTGATCAATCTTTTGGCGAACTGGCTAGAATCACTGCTTGATTCTCGTGATGGTTTAATAGATACACTGTAACAAAAAACTATCAAAATAATGCTATATCATGAACATTAGTCTATTATTTTATGCCTCATGTCCGCCACAGATGAGTGCACCGTGACCCTATCTAGGCTGTGTTTGTTATCTGACTGTGTCCAATTTATTCTTATTTCGGCACCTGCGTGTACAACACTCGATAATAATATACATATACTGAAGATGTAGAGAAAGAAGAAAATGAAATGGGAGGGAGTCGGGTTGACAGGTGGGTAGGGGGGCATGTTATGTACACCTAAGACGGGGATAATCACATCAATCCACTTGTAAACATGATTCGCTGTTGTACCCGATATAGGCGGGAGAAAGTGGCGACAGCAGCTCTACACCACACCAGCTGGTAATCAAAGAAAGAAATCTAACCCTATTTTAACGATCAAAATCGTAGAGATATAGAACACTATTAAACCAAAGTTTTGGTATGCTTGTCTGTGTGACTTTAAAAGAAAATATGACTGATCTGGATCGATTCTTCTACTAAACGTAAATTAAGACTAATCGATAAATTATTCATTACGTAATCCCTGAGAAGAAAGAATTTAGTATCCTAACTCTTAACTAAATTGACAATGGCACCATTTTATGGAGAGACATCAGATATTTCTTTAAAAAAATGGTTTCAAAAGTGTAGGTTACGTATACAAATGAGGTAGTCAATAATAAGCCTGCTTACGTTCAATGCATTTTTAAATATTTTGTGAAAACGAACTTTGAGCGTTGCTTCTATTATTTAAAAATTCAATATTGCCTATTCAAATAAATAAATTTCAATCACCGCTAAAATTCTAAGGAATTCAAGTTAACTTCAATTTAAAACTCTAAATGTGTTATTCTATGTTAACTATCTTTAAAAAAAACTTATTAAAACTGTTAAAGTATGTTCTTCGTAATTTTCACTGTTAAACAATAATTATGAGAGTGGTTAGTCGACGTGAAACCTGAGAAAACTTAACTTTTATACCCGAAATAGATATAGATAATTTAATGCATTTTTATGATATTTTACTATTTTATGGCACATTTTGAAATTTTATTATATTGAAATATTGATCTTTAAAATATGATCAATTTTATCAGCTTCGCATTAGCTTGTGCCTAATAGGTACTAATGCCTATACTAAAATGAACGGTTATACTTGACATCAATGATTGGCATATTCACCGGAATCAACTAACAAAAATTCTTTCAAGACATCACCAAAATGCGTGAAATAAATTAAGCCTGATCCTATTTTGATGAAACACACACACACATATATATATACAATAAGTTTATCTTTAACTTACAGAAATTATATTTTCGAAAAGTAAAGTTCGCCATGTTTATATTCTTTATATTAAAAGTTGACTTTAAAATATGACGACGTCCTCATATTATGTTGTTTATTAACTTTGATTAATAAATTCTTTTTAGGACGTTTTAAATATGATGTTTTTCCTAAAATGTTCTCTGTACATATAAATACTAAATCTGCAACGTTGGTCACAATGAAATACTGCTAGCACCAATTAAACTACCAAAAGCAAATGTACGCTTAAGTGAATTGTTCGTATTACAAGTGCACACTCAAAGATGTTAATAATTTATTTATTTATGTCATAACGATTAAGCAAGCACATATTTCTCGGCATTTAATTCAGAATCTTTCGCTTGATCATCCGAACTGCCACTGACTAAAAGTTGATTTCGAGCATGCGTCTGAATAATTAACAAGTACCTATAGATATTTTGGAAAAATTCATCCCAAACAATATGTGTATGGGATGGGTTAATATCATATGGCACTTATTATGTTTTAAGACTGATAATAGCTAGCTGCCAAAACACATCTTCTTGTATCTTCCAATATTCGTATAATACACACTTTGCAAGATGAGGCAAGATGAGGCAAGATGAGGCAAGATGGGGCAAGATGAGGCAAGATGAGGCAAGATGAGGCAAGGTGAGCCTACCGGCTTTAGTTAATGTAACATAAGTGAAACAAAACAAAAAAGTCACTAAATTGAAACACTAAATTGGATTCTTTGAACTTAGGAAATAAAAAAGATTACTTCAATTTTTCGATAGTTTTAATAGTTTTACAACAAATCAACGCAGTTTTCATTGTTGTAAAAGAACAATACATCATAGGAAGCATAAATTATCTTTCGGATGAGTATAATGAATGCCCCAACAAAGTACAACATTATTTGCAATGGCCAAATATGGTATAAGATATATCTCAACATTTGTCAACGTTGTAACTATAGTAATTTATAGACAAATTACTGTTTAAATACTGATGCCATACAGGTATAAATACAAATGTATGATACCCAATTATTGTATATACATTGTCTGAATATTATTGTTTTTCGATAATAAAACCAATGACGAAAGAGAATGTTTCCAATGTCATTCTCAGCATTGTAGTTTTCAAATTATGTGATGAATATAATTAATTTGAAATTTCCAAACGTTTTATCCAGATATCTCAACATCAGTACGAAATGATAAATTATTAAATAAATCAATTTGATTTAATTAATCATATATTACATTTATTTCAAATTACGCCATTGATATTCTGTTTCATAATATCTCATAATACCAGCTATGAGACAGACAGACAGACAGATAAGTACAACTATGATATACCTTTTTAAGCGTATATACAAATCAAATAATTAAAAACCGGGTCACTATAGTAACAGTGAAATAATAACAATTGGCACAATTTCTCCACCTTTTTGTTGACAGAAAATTTTACCAATCGGATAGATATTCTGAAAACCCCTACCCAACTGAACAAATAAATATTACATAAATAGATATATAGATATGTATATATATATATCACCATGACAATATATTATACATTTACAACACGAAGGTTAACAATACTTTAACAAACACATTTCCTCTGATTTAAAGACTTTTTGAGGTTCATCTTTGACTGTTGAAATTGCTGATGTGCATCTTACTTGAAAACCTAGTTGTTATAAATCCAACGGTCTTATAACAAGCAAATCAGTTCCAGCAATTTTATTAGTACTGCTGATAGTTAGTTGCTTTTCATTTTGTAAAATGAATACCAACATGTTTTCATAAATATAGGAAATATTGATGCCTAAATTATTGTATTAATATTCAGGCCCCTATCAGGTATCCATCGTTGGCATTTCCGCCACTGGAAATATCCATTCCTTTTTAATTTATCGATTTATTGTAGAGGACCTGTGAATTATGGATAACGCAGGTATAACTGTTAATATTATAAGTGGTAAGGTAACAAATGTTTTATTGTATTGGGAATATTGATAATAATCAATTCCGATTGATAAAGGTTTCTATTGATTAAACCCCATACTCGGAACACTGATATACAGTTCATAGATATACATCCTACTATAATTGATCACATAGATTGGTGAACCTTTTCAATTTTACGGTTCTTGATATTTTTAGTGAATGAATTTCTTATTGCCCAAATAGTATAGTACTATTTTACATTATACAAAGTTTTAGTTAATGAAGTATAATTGTATTGTTTTAATTTTGCAGAATATCTGTTTATTTCGTAGTTATAAAATCATATTTTAAAAACTTTGAATATCTGCATAAAAAATTGCCCTGGTCTAATAAATAGTCTAACCAGAGGAAGAGCTACTTGATATATTAAATAATACAGTTCTCACTTATTATCCATAGTCGTCCCTTATTATCCATAGTCGTCCCTTATTATCCATAGTCGTCCCTTATTATCCATAGTCGTCCCTTATTATCCGCAGATGTCCCTTATTATCCATAGTCGTCCCTCATTATCCATAGTCGTCCCTTATTATCCATAGTCGTCCCTTATTATCAATAGTCATCCCTTATTATCCATAGTCGTCCCTTATTATCCATAGTCGTCCCTTATTATCCATAGTCGTCCCTTATTATCCGAAGATGTCCCTTATTATCCGAAGATGTCCCTTATTATCCGCAGATGTCCCTTATTATCCACTAGTGTCCCTTATTATCCATAGTCATCCCTTATTATCCATAGTCATCCCTTATTATCCACTATTGTCCCTTATTATCCACTATTGTCCCTTATTTTCCACAGTTATCCTCATTATCCCCTGTTATCCCCCTTAGTATCCATAGTTATCCCTATATTAATATACTTTTCGAGAATTTAGCGTCTGTTTTGGTGATTTTAAAAATAGTTTGGGGCAGGGATAGCCAGAATAAATTTCAAACTGGCGGTTTTGAGCTGGTTACATTAAGTGTCACATCTTACTAATCGTTAATGAAAATTAGGCACACCATGCGTCACTGTCGAATATTATTATTTTTTCATGTAGAACGCGATAGTTTACAACAAGTTTTGTCGATCGTTAACTTCAATTATTTCGATAATTAATTATAGCGGGGCATTCAAGGAGCGGTGTCATTGGAACGGGAACGAACGCCCCCCCCCCCCTCGATCCCAAAGCAAAATGTGTACCCTTGTATTATGTGTGATTGATTTCACTGATATACAATATTTTATTATCAAAAGAGTCCCACTTAGTAAATATAAAGTGACTAGCTTTCTCAGTGTGGAGCACATTATTCACTAAAATCAAGTAAACACAAAATAAATGCCTTCTGATTGTTAGGAGTAGCCCATAAATATACTCTAATCAAATAAGGACAAAACGAAAGCCTTCTCTGTCTGCAAAACCCCTATGCAAAACATTCTTTGCAATCGCAGAGAAGCCGCTAATTATTCAAACACCTTCCTCCTTTTTATTAATTCTTGTAAATGCGCTCCTGAAACCGTAACAACCGGGCAAACCGTTAATTTTAGAGTGAACTATTTCTGCAGATTGTTCAGATTCAAAAAAGTTATCTGTTTTGAACATATCTGTTTTCGTATATACAGGTTTAAGTGTGACACGTTGGTAAATGTTTTGTCAATGTTATCTAACACAAAAAGTGTTTCGCAACACAGTTTTTATATTTAATCAATTTTCTAACTTTGATTAGCGCATAACGGAGTATATTGAGTGTTTGTAAATAATTTAAAAAATAGGTGCAATAAATCAATTAATCCCAATAATATAGCCGACAGGAATTGACTGCCCAAAAAAATTAACGCTCTCTGATTATAACAACAAATCGTATAGCGAGCGTTGTCGGTTGCTAATCACATATAGACCAGCTGACCAATCCAGACAAGACACACAAGAAACACACTCACAGTGGCCACGGGTCCCTGGGACGATCTGCTATAGCCGAGCAACAGAAGGCCCATAGCGTCCGCCAGGTTCCGGGCCTGATGCAGGCCCCGTGGCGACAGGTCCGCCAGCACAACTGCCTTCCCCTGGTCCACCGCTTGACACAGAGCGGCCCTCAGACTGGCCGGACTCTCGTGGACCAGGACGGAGGACCCACCGGCGGTCACTAGGCCCAGATGGGCCGCGCTGCTGGTGACGAAGAGAGTGACGTTGAGCGCAGTGGTGGTGGGGGGGAGGGGTTGCGGAGACGGCCCTTCGCCTCCTCCTCCTCAGGCGCAGAGACCGACAATGGTGAGGAAGAAGGGGGGGAGGAGGCGGCGTAGGAAGGCAGCGGTGGGAATTAGAGGCACAGTTATCGGGCGAGATGCGGCGGCAGCGGGCCATAGCAGCTGTGGCTGCCTCACAATCATCGCTCGGCAGCAGCGGCGATGCTTGGGTCAACAATTCGACGGCACATTTCCTAGTTGAGGATCATTAGGGCACATATTCCAGGCGGCTAGGTCGATTTGAGAGAATATCTATTTTGTTTGATCCGATGTAGACTGCAGGATTTCAACTCCTTCAAAGTAAATCGGTTTTAACTATCATATATACCATAGAGTGACTGAGTATTACATCTGTTAGTTGTGATTGGTTTGGGTGGATGGCCAATAAGAACAAAGAAACATTCTCTGTGTGATAAGATTTCTGTATAAATGTGTGTTGCATGCCATAATAAGTCACTTAGTCGAAAATACTATTAATCTTTGAACAAACTTTTTTTGATATAACGGAAATATGTAAAATTAGGTATGTATATACTATTGTATATATTATCAAATATTATAAACATTTTTTAAACGTCAAATAATTTTTGTTTAATAAGTATTTCTTTAAATTAAATTATATTAAATAGAATTTTATACCATATAATTAAACTATATAATAGGCTATACATGATACCTTTTCATAGTTGTATTTAATCACCTTAATAAGTAATTTACATGTGAACTGCATATCTTAAATATTTTATTTTTGTT
>JAUZND010007733.1:0-10221 GCA_034780555.1 Coelogynopora nodosa | reverse complement strand
GGGACAGAGGCTGGGGTAGAGGGACAGAGGCTGGTGGAGAGGGGGACAGAGGCTGGGGGAGAGAGAGGGACAGAGGCTGGGGGCAGAAAAACAACAAAAACCCACCTTGCTAGAAGTGACGACAGCAGCTGTCGGAAAAACAATCGGCTTGTGCCCCACTTCAAACACCAAGCCTCCTCCTCCCCCACCACTCTCTACTGATGCCAACACAGTTAGAGGAGGAAGCGGGCTGGGTGAGGACTGCTGCTGATGGTACTGCAGCGACGCCAGCCGCTTGTGCAGCTCGTACGCGTCGAAGTTGGCCGGATGGGGGCGCGGGGCCTGCAACTCGCCGTCGACCAGGGGCCAGTTGTGCCGGGCGCAGTCGAGCAGACGGATGAGTCGACGACGGTCCTCGGAGGGGAGGGCACGAGACCCCTCGAACAGGCTGGCTACCAGCTCGATGTCGTGCCACTCGTAGTCGAGCAGTTGGAGGAAGCCCTGTGTGGCGATGAATACTTTGAAATTCAAGTTATGTCATACCCGTACCCCTAGCTATAACATAGGTCTACTGGTGTAACGTGTGGTTGGATATAGTTTTATAATAGTCTGAGATAACGTATCTACGTTATTACGTATTACATATATATGATATTTGGTTGTGCTATAGAGGGTAATCTTAATTAAAACGAATGCTTCATGTTAAAAAGACTAATTAATATATGGATGATATGAATATAGAAGATCATTCAATGATGTATTACACTTGGAAAAGACATAAATATATTAATTTACAGTATATTATGATGTAAGAGTCTCATGATATAATTCTAAACAACTCACAGCTATCCTATAATATGTAATAAATGATAAATATACATCATATAACATGAAATAATAATCAAATGTATACCGCAGAGTTGCCAGACGTGAAGACATAATAATCCGGACGCCATGGTTGCGAGCGTAGCGAGCAACTTATAATCGCCACGAAACGGAGAACATTTTTTCAGCGTCCGGATTTATTGCCGATTTGTCCGGATTTCTAATCATTTAGCCATTTTTTTAAATTCGAGGCAATTTATAATGTTGAAAACAATTGGAACGATTGAAATTAACTTTAAACAATTCTAAAATATCCCTCCTGCCCCCTCCCGACGGATATACTATTTCATTGTGTTTTCGGAAAGTTAGAAATTTAGTCCATTTTATTTGAATTACATCCAAATATAAGAAATTTCTTTTTACAATTTCAACTTAAATGCACCTACCCCCCCCCCCCCCCCCCCATACCCCTATGTTTTATTGCATTTTTGACGAATCTCGAGACCTCAAAAAATCTTTTTTAAATCAGGACAAACTCAGGACGTCTGGCAACTCAGATACCACAGCCTCAGTTAGAAGTGAGTTCGATTCTCGGTACATACTTCTGGCGATGGTAGAATGATATCTCTGATACATTGAATTTATCATATATTGTTTTGTTTATCCATTAAGTATCCATTAATTTATACATGATATCCCAAAGAAATGTCGCTTAGTATCCAATACATTATTGATTTATACATGATATCCCAAAGAAATGTCGCTTAGCATCCAATACATTATTGATTTATACATGATATCCCAAAGAAATGTCGCTAGGAAGAAATAGAGCACAGAAATATATTCAATAATTGTTTGATATTATAATTTATACCAAACATACAGAAGAACAGTAAAGCACACAATATCGTTCTTTCTATATATTACATATCAGCGGCTCATCTTCTGAACACTTCGGCATATCATTCTTAGTCGGGTCACTGCACTAAATAACACAAGTAAGTAATCTTAATTGATGAACAACACAGGAATACCCGACTAGTTGACGGATTATAAAGTCCAGTCTAGAAGTTTGCAGCAATACATCACACGAGACATATGTCAGAGAAACACTTCAACATAATATACAAAACAAATTGAAAAACTCTAATTGTATAAAAACAATGTCGATATCAGTCATTATAAGACTACACTATCAAAGCGACTTGACCTCAGCACACTGAGGCAGAGATATCGTTTAATTATTACTGTGTGGCAAGAATAGAGTTGGGGTACAACAATGCTATATCGGTATGTTCTATATAAACTTCGGGTGAACAATATAGCGTTATGGAGTAAGCAATAAGAGAGTAAGAGAATTATATGAAGAGAACGGTTCAACACTTCTGAAATAATAAACGTTACGTTGTGTTGGTGCAACTTTCTATTGTCTATATGAAGTGATTACAATTGTTGTTTTACTACTTTGTTGATGAAGTACACCAATAACTACAATATATTAATCACATTTCCATTAAACAATGCGTCCTGTATTATGTTCATAATTCAATCATTTAACCTGTTTAATTAATAATATTTATAATAGAAATATCTGAAATAAATCCTAATTAAATGGCGTACCAGCATTTGGGTGAAAATACCAAAAAATTATCTCTGTCTACATTAAAAAACATAGCACCACTTTATGGTTGTATAATATCTCAATTAAAATATTCATTCATCATACTTAACAATACTTTTTTGGTTCTGCCTTTGGGAAATAGTGTGTCTTTATCGCTATGCCTATGATACGTGAGTGCAGATAGATTCCAGAGTTTCATAAGTTGTTATTGACGACCTTCAGTAATGCTAGTAATTTTATATTTAATCATCATTTGTCTGAATAATATCGTAGCGCGTATACAAAAGGTTGGTCGACAAATAATAATATTGTGCGCATAGCTTTGAATTATCACTGAGTTACCATAAAGTGTCACACACAACTGGTTCAAAAGAAGAACGCCACAGTTCAGCTAAGGTATAACTGCAGTGGGAAGGTTGGAGACAGAATCAGAGGCAGCACAGCGTGTTTCTCCACTTTCTACCGGTGTAACGATTGCTATACTATAGTCTATACGTCCTCCAAATTAGCACGAAGAGATAATGAGGGATACATTGTTGGCAGCTGTCGTATGCTTGCTTCTCCGTGGGATAATGTGGAAGAATAAGGGTGTTACGATTGGTCGTGATGGTTTTGTTGGTCTCGGTATCAGTAGAAATGTTCACTGATCAAGTGCGACAACGAAATGGAAAGCATGTGCTTTTATATCAATATCGGTGTCGAAATTTAAACGATCTGTTAAGGGATAATAATTTCATCAATTAAAACAAGTCTAAATTTCATGGTTGAAGAGATTATTGTCACTCTTTAAAATAAGGCAAAAGTAACAACAGTAAGAAAAAATTAAAAAGATAAAATCCTTTTTTATCGTTGCTTTAATTTTTCTCTATTTACATCAAGTCTGAATTTGTTATGAATATGTTAATATAGTTATCTAATAAATGAGCGACCAGTAGGCCTATGGAGTACTTCTTGAAGTAAATAGAATCGAAGCTAAGAATACTCAGGTTTAGTGACTGTTTGTCTTAGTGGAAGAATGGGCGGAAACACAATGAATGAATGAATAAATACACTTCTGAGCTCAGTATTTCAAATAAACAATTATTTATTCTCAACTAATTTCTTAGCTAGATTTATTAACGAAGCAAAGATTAGAATGACAAAGGACACATGAACAAGAAATAAACCCTTTGTGAGTTTGTCATGTTATAACAGCAGGAATGTTAGGAAATGAAACATGATATCAGATAAAAGTAGCAAGAAAATTAGGCTAGATTATGAAATATAATAAATTAAAAAGACGCAAATCAATATGAGACTGTATGTTGTTGCATACGACGAATATCTTCACTCTAATATGCGCATTAAAAAGCAAATAGTTGAATATCGAGCAACGAGGGTTATATCAAATGACGGACCATATTATGTTGAAAATAGACCGTGGTTTACGAATATCTCTCATTCAGAGATATCTGACATATAGATCAAGGCTTTGTCGAATATGGATCAGACTTATATCGAATATGGATCAGACTTATATCGAATATGGATCAGATTTATATCGAATATGGATCAGATTTATATCGAATATGGATCAGACTTATATCGAATATGGATCCGATTTATATCGAATAAGGATCAGACTTATATCGAATATGGATCAGACTTATATCGAATATGGATCAGACTTATATCGAATATGGATCAGACTTATATCGAATATGGATCAGGTTTATATCAAGTAGATTTTAACGAATACCGATCATGGTTTTCGAATATCGCTCAGAGTGATCTGGAATATAGTGAAATTTATGTCGAATATCGATCAAATTTAACGAATGTCGATAATATTTATCGAATATCTGTCACTTAACGAATATCGATCATATTTATCGAATGTGAATAATATTTATTGAATATCGACCACATTTATCGAATATCGACCATATTTATCGAATATCGACCATATTTATCGAATATTTACCATATTTATCGATTGTTGATCATATTTATGGAATATCGACAATATTTATGGAATATCGATAATATTTATTGAATTTCGATCATATTTATCGAATATCAACTATGATTGCCAAATATCAATCACATGGAATATCGAGAAAATATATTTTCAATATAAATAAAAGTTGACAAATATCGAGCGGAGCCGTGACGCATATCCCTCACATACAGAAAATCATGATAACGATCATATCTCACCTCCCGCTTGAGCCTCTCCTCCACGAACCACATCTGCAGATCCACCTGCCACCGTCCACAACCCAGATAGGCGTACTCACAGTGCGTGAACACCGCCTGATGACTGGGTGGGCGGGGCGGCGGCGCCACCTGCACCAGCTGCGGCTGACTCAGCACCGCCGCCGCCGCCGGGCCCCCTCGGCGCGACTCCAGCCCTGCGTCCTCCTCATCGTCCTCCTCCTCGTCCAGCCCAATCAGCGAGCACACCGAGTCCAGACGCAGGTGCTCCATCTTGCCTGTGTGGCCGACGACGGTGGTGGGTGGTACAGGTGGAGGAGAGAGGTGGTGGGTGGGGGAGGAGCCGGTGTTGAGAAGGGGCTGCTGGCTGCTGGCTGCTGGCTGGGTGGAGGTGGAGGTGATGGCGGTGACTGTGGAGTGTGGGTCGGTCACATCTGTGGCGGGTGTGGGTGGTTAAGAAAGGTAAGATATAAAATAGAACAGAAATTGTAATAAAAATGACTAAATTACAGTTCAATATACAATAGAAAATGGAAAAATAGTACAGAATAAATATAAAGAAACTAGAAGTACTTTTGAACAAAATCAGATAAATTATGAACAAAGTAAAAAAACATTGTGAATATACCGGATAAAGTTACTGCGAAATAATATGTCAAAATGAGGAACAAAATGAGGATAAATTATGAACATAGCAATTATGAAACAATAGTATTGTATAAATACAGCTGAACAACATTCAAATTGTTTTGCTTAATTCCATCGTAGATGTAGCGTCAGAATTCAACACCAGAACACGTCCAATAAAGAGCACAATGAATCTCACCTCTGACAGGGGTCTTCTCCCGACTCTCTCTCGAAGACGGTGTCCCCAAGCTGCTCAACTGGCGCCCCCCACTACCATCCGTCGAGGACCCACCACCGGCCCCCTCCCTCAGACTGCCGCACGATCCCGACTGTCCCATCGTCCCCTCGACCACCACCCCTTCCTCCCCCACCTGTCTGTCCAGAGAGTGCTGCCCACTACCGCCCCCCGTGTACGGGTGGTGATCGGCGGCCCCCCCTCCTCCGCTGTTCACCAACGAGTGGAGGTGATTGGTGAGGGAGCCAATGCCCGCTGAGGTGACGGGGTCGAGGGGCAGGTTGGAGGGGGGCTGGGAGTTGGAGTGTTTGCGTGAGCTCTGACCAGAGGAGTAGACGGTGGCAGAGGAGGACTCGTTGACCTCGCGCCAGTTGCGGTCGACATCGCAAGAGTCGTCGTCGTCATGCTCGTTGCCAGGGTGACGACAGCCGAACAGCGGGTAGAAGCCGTTCCTGCATGGGGGTCATATTCAAGGTCGCCGCATTAGAGTGTTCTTTAGGGTTCCTTTTAGGGATTCGTTCGGGTTTGATAGTTTCAAAAGAGTTTAGTTAATATTTTAATTAGAATTTATTTTAGATTCCTAAGTGGGGATTTTTTACAGAGTATTTATAAATATTTCATTAGTGTTCCTTTATGTGTTTTCTTTAATGTTTCATTTAGAGCTTCGTTTATGTTGTCTAGCCGTACCATTAGGGTTGTGTTTATGGTTTATATTATATGGACATCCTTAGGATTATCTTTACTAGTGTTTTATTAGTGTAATTTTCTAGCGATTATATGCGAACATTTATAAATACATTTTATAAATTAGACTATTGTTACAACTCTTCTCCATGATTAAATTGCATCACATTTTGCGATCCACATCGAGGCAGTCGTCTGTGTCTTCAACAATGTGTCCTAAATTAATAACTTAGGTATAAATTCAATTATTTAGCGATATTTAAATGATTCCGTCAGTGGTATAATAACATATAGAATATATCTCCGTTCTGAGGAAGTTTACCACTTTAAATGAGTTACCTCGAAATAACTTACATCAAAAAAATGATTTGTTACTTGATGATAACGACTCAGATATCAAAATTATCGATCACCAGCTTGAAAATAAAAATTGCATTACACTGAAATTATTGATTTTTGTAACCCTCTAAACTGACCAGTTTGAAGCTCCAGTTTTGGTTCTCGTAAAACAATATCATTTCACCCATTTTAGGATGAGTGACGTTTATTTGTGGACATTAAGTTATTTTTAATTTATGTGAACACAATTTCTTTTTAATTGGACACTAAGTGGAACTCCATTAAATATATTGTACAAAATGCACATTTCTGACAGGAAATTATTTGCGGCTGTGGCATATCCTGATATAATCAAACAATGCAGGGTTTACGAATATTACAAAAACGAACAAACAGAAACAAATTGAAATGAGTAAATAAAGTGGTTCAAGCACTACAAAAATCAGGAATGTTTCAGAAGAGGGAACACATGCGTAGAGCAGAACGCAAAAATATGTCTGACTAAACATCATCATTTTACGTTAGAATCAGTCTGTTTATAAAAACAAATAAAAATATGAAAGCTTTTTACTTTATTAACAATGAATGTTATCCAATTCAAATTGTTCCAAATAGATTATGTACCAATAAATTATCGTTATTATGATCAATCACCAATAAATGCTTCAGATACCCGCACAACAAGTATCAAAACAATATATAGTTAATCTCAATTCACGACTTCAGTTTGACAAACAACAATTAGTGTCTGCCACCCCAGCTATCAAAGAAGGCGGCTTTGTTGGAATTATCATGAGTGAACCAAACAGAATTCACACACAGAGTTTGTTGACCAAACTAACGGTATCAATCTATTAGATAAACAGAACTGTGTAAGTAACAAGTCAACTGTGCAGTCAACTTAGTCCACAGAATACTAATTATTATTATTATTATATATATTAAGAGCTGTACGTGTTCTTCAAATCAATGATCGAAGCATTCTACAGAATTGAAGATAATATCATGAGATGTAATAATCTTAACTAAATTAAATATTGTGGTCACCGTCCGCGTATAAAAAACTGATTCTACTTAACTGATTACCTTCAACCAAGCTAAAACTGGTCTCAACATATTCGAAATTTAGATGTAAAACAATATTATTTCACATCACAATATTTGCATAACATATTTTACAAGGATAAAGTGATGTCGAAACAAAACTATTGAGATCTCATTATTACAGGATAATCTTTTGATACAATCTCTTGATACAATCTATTGAGATCTCATTACTACAAGATAATCTTTTGATACAATCTCTTCGATTCTGTCCTTTTAAGATTTTAAAACTTTTTAATTTTTTTTCAAAATACAAATAGATTATTTATACATTATTGACGATCATATTGGCTGTATTAAAAAACAAATAAATAACACACTGAATATGTGATTTACGATTCATTGTAGATACTTATTAATAATTATAATAATATGCTTTTATAAGACTACAATCAAAAGATAAGTCAAATCATACATTACTTACTTCCAATATATAAATACTTATTTATCAGAGTTTCACTTAGTCAAATGTATATTTAATACTACATGAAAACAGAGAACAGTATACAATATAAACATAATACAAACAACAGGGTGGCTAAATGTTGCCTTATAGTCAACAAATGCATTTAAAGAAATTAAAATATGCTCTTACTAGTATTTCCTTTCAAACAATATTCAGGAAAGATCCAAAAGTTAAAAAAAACAAAAATCCCTTTCTTCTAATTCAAGTCAAGTCAACATTGATCAGTGTGAGACAGCTCGAAGGTTTACATCACAAAACAGGATTATAGTGTCTGTTTACTAGTCAATTAATTATTTTAATATTAGCCGAGCTGTATCTTGGGAAGAAATCTAACAAGCGTCGCATATTCTGTCTGTGTATAGGATGTAGAGATAGGGCTTACTCTGAAAGGGAAGCAGCATCATCAAGATTGCAATACCTGCGGGAGGATAACGAGCATGCTGGAGACAATATCAAATATATACTGTATATATACAGGAGGATACGATTGTAATTCGTCTTATATATTAGAGTAGCTGATGTGTACAGTTGCTGGTGTAGCCGACCTAGAGTTCAATCAGAATTTGAAGTAGGAAATGACACTGTTATCAAGAAATCGATACTAGAAATTAAAATAATCGATATCAGAAAGGAAAATATTAAACCGTATAATATTATAACATGAACATCATTTTAATGAAACCAAAATCCGAAATCCCGGAAGTTATTACGATTTCAGAAGAGAATGAAAATAACATTCCATAAATAGTTCCACAAGTCAAGGGAAGACCAGTAATTATTGCCATTCGTAGAAGGAAGAAGCTTACTCAGTTTTGAAATGCAAAATGGCCCCTGAAAACGTCATGTCAAAATATTTATGTGACAATATTGATTTTTTTGTGTAGAATATTCTTAGATTAGAGACATGACAGCATAACAATAACGGATTTTTGCATAGCCCACCTCACTTCTGTGCCTTCATTTCTTTGAAACGATATTATAATATGTATTAATTCAATTATAAATGCAAATTATTGGGTCTATTTTGTTCATTCTATGTCAATTTTATTATTTTATTTTGACCTGTGGATTTAGTAGGCCATAGCTCAACTTCATAAAATTGATCCAAAATGAATATAATTCCCCATAAATGTGTATGCCAGTAATAAATATAAATTCCTCAGAATTTGATATTCTGAGTACACTAATACATAATTTAATTTGTGTATACCTATGTTAAAATTAACAAAACTTTCCTTCGAAAATTAAATAAAAATTGAAAATAGAAACGTTGTTCAGTTCCATTTAAATATGTTTCAAAACTATATTCAACTAAAAGAAGTTTAATCAGTCATAAAAGTATGGAATATAAATGCAAATATATCCGTTAAAGAAACTACACATTGCAATCCATTGTAAAAGATCTTCAGTAATTCCATGTCCGCTTTGCTCCCGGAGAAAGAAACAAATGGAAAGTGAATGATCAAGAATCTTATATTTATTTTAAACAAATACGTAAAAGTTTCTTCGTTGATTAGATTTGAATAGTATTAAATCGGAAACATGCAGTTGTTCAGGACTTCCACAATAAAAAAAAACTTAATTTAATGTTTTTAATGTTATGTAAAACATGATTTTTTGGGGTTCTTTGGTCATGTGGAGGCCTATTCTATACACAACCGTCCAGCAATCATTAGTCAAGCCCAGTCAAGGCAAGGCAAAGGAAGATCACTGACCTGACGTCCTCGAGGTACTTGGAGGTGATGGTAAAGTTGTGCCGGAACTCCTTCCAGCACCGATGCCGTGTCACTTCGGGCCGACTGAAGTGGACCTCCACAATCACCGTCTCGTCCTCCAGAGAGGAGGTCAGCTCCCGCAGCAGTCCCGTCAACGCAGAGAAGTTGCTGTCGTTGCCGTCCTCCGAGTTGAAACGCACTGGTTGTCAGAGAGGGGGAGGGGGGCGGAAGGGGGGGGGGGGTTATATAAACGCTTTCGAATAATCAGCTTTGAGAAAAGAAGGGTGAAAAGCTGCTATTTTAATTGTAAGAGTTAGTTTTATTAAGTGAGGTTGATTTATTTATGGATTTAATAATTTATTTATGGATTTATTGATTTATTTATGGATTGATTAATTTATTTATGGATTTATTAATTTATTTATGGGCT
>JAUZND010007731.1:0-30588 GCA_034780555.1 Coelogynopora nodosa | reverse complement strand
TTCACCTCCTATTCTGACTCCTTCCCTCTCATCTTCCAGAGCTTCCCTCATGATATACTCGCTGTAGAGGTTAAATAACATAGGGGATAGGATGCATCCTTGTCTAACGCCTTTACCGATTGCGAACCAGTCTGTTTCTCCTTGCGACGTTCGGACTGTGGCTTGCTGATTTTGGTAGAGTGATTTTAGAAGTCTAATAAGGTATATTTAACAATAAAAAAATGCTCATTACGAGATGGTTCGCCGATTTAACAGCTTACTTAGCATAATTTCAAATCGCAAATCCAGTAGGACAAAAACGCATCCTTTTAAGATACCTGGACGAAGAATCAACGGCGTCAATTATAAACATAGATCCTGGAGACGCGTTAACGTATCAAGAACTGAGGGATATTCTGGAAGAAAGATTCGCAGCGGAAACAGGGACACCCGGTGCGAGATGAGAGTTTGAAAGTATCAAACAAAAAGAAGAAGACACCCTCAACCAGTTCGGAGACAGATTTCTTTTACTATTAAATAGAGGTTTCCCAAATATTCAAGAAGCTAACAGACAAGTTATGGCAGTCCACAAATTTATCGCAACCGTATCAGACAACTTCGTCAATGATAAAATGCTATTTGAACCAAATGGAATTACAATGAAACAAGCGATGACACGAGCAAAAGAAATTAAAATGACAAAAAACATCTCAACGATTTCAAAAGAAAAATCAGATTCGTCTAGCGATACACTCTTAGCCGTTATGACTCAAATGCTTTGAAATCAACAGACAGAAAACAAACTAACACAAAACTAATTTCCAAAAAGGTACTATAATGTGGAAAAACGAATCACGCATTCTATTAATACTGGTTTAAACCACAATACCAACAGACAACACATTTTAAACAACAACGTTATCAAAACCAACGAACACACTTCCCACAAAGGCAATATGGAAATTTCCCAAGGCAGTTTGATAGAGCACCCAGACAAGACTTCAGAACACAAAACCCATGTCAACAGACCAATCAAAACTTCAGAGGAAACACCAGAGCGTCTATCACATGCTACACTTGCTATGAACCAGGTCACACTTCCCCAAATTGTCCCAATAAGCCTTTAAACTCCAGCGGCACAACAAGTATGCCCCGCTAGTCGTCGAGCCAGATTTAGGGCCAGAACAACCACAACAATTCTCAATAATAACAGACACCATTGAGCGGGTAATCAGGGAAAATCCCACTCAGTCCATAGAGACAATAAACGATATCTAACAAAATATTATTAATATTATCCCAGCGACAATGGACACAGGCGCATATACGTGCATAATCAACGAACAACTTTTTCAAACACTTTAAACAACCAAACCCTTTACAAAAAACACAAAAAAACCTTCGTAGCGGCTAATAGAACACCGATTAATTTTAAAGACAAAAGAGTTAAACAAAAATTTATAGTAGTTGAACACTGTATATCAAGTTGTTTACCGGGAAGAGACTTCATCAATAAAAACAAACTAGTAATCTATCTTGTCCACGGACAAAAATTCACTAGAAATAGTTACTAGGGAAGAAAACTTTTAACGATGCATGGAGAAATATAAATGTAAAGAAAATATTGTAAATATAAACATAAATATAAATTGTTATACACATTAATTATTTTTAAGAATACTTTATATGTTGTGCTAGCAGTTTGGCTTAAAAATTATTAATTTTGTGTTAAATTAATAACATTTTATTGTAAAAGAAATGAATAACAAGGAAAAACTCAAACAGTGATAATATATCATTATTTTGTTATCCAAATGTTTTAGCGATAACTGTTTCCATGCCTGCCTAGTATCTACATTGATTCTGTTTTTCTATTGTCAACATTTCTCATTGATTATAAAAGATAAAGCTAAAGCTAAGTGTTACACAACGTCGTCGTAAAGGCAAATTGTACAGGCTATGGCTGCAGGTAAAACCCCAGATAAGGATTACGCAATAAGCGGGTGTGGTAACACATGGTCATGTAGAGCAATAGTTGTACATCCATTTAAAACCAGTGATTGCTTTCTTTAGAAGTTCTAGGGGTATATAAATTATGTTAAGTTTACATTAAGACCATTTAAAATTATTTTATTTTAAAACATGCCAAAATTATCTCATGACCAAAGAGTCCAGTTGATCACTTTACACGAAAATGGTCATTCTGTGCGTCAATTGTGTGAGACATTTGGTGTTTGCCGCTCTACAGTTCAACGACTTTGCCAAAAAGTTCGAGATACCAACACCCTGGATGACTTACAACGCTCTGGACGTCCCCCCATTTCCAACGAACGTCAAGGTCGTGCATTACGACGCATGTTCATGGGCCAGCCCCGCCTAGTTGCCAGGACCTTACGCCAACGATGGAGAAATGAGATTGGAGTGCAAGCCTCAGTTAGAACAGTAGCTCACAGACTGGTCTCAATGGGTCTCCATGGTAGGATAGCAGCTCGTAAGCCTCTTTTAACTGCTTGTCATCAACAAGTACAACTTCAATGGGCCCAGGAGAGATTACAGTGAGGAATTGATCAACGGAGAACGCATTTCTTCTCGGATGAAGTTCCCATTTACCTTATCCAAAGTGCTCAACGTCGCTATATTTGTCATAGTTCAGGTACCAGATTTCGACAGGGCAATATCCGACCTACAGTTCGTTTTGGAGGTGATCAACGAATGTTATGGGGAGTATTCTCAGCTGATGGAACACGACGCTTCCATCAAATCCATGGCTCCATCAACACAGAAGTATACATTAAAGTCATCACTGGGCGCCTACTTCCTTTAAATCTTCCCAATCGTGGCTGTACATTTCAGCAAGACAATGCTACACCGCCCAAAAGTAGAGGTACCCTCCAATTTCTCGAAGAAAACAACATCCCAATGCTTCCATAGCCCCCACAGTCTCCTGACCTGAACCCCATCGAGAACATATGGGGCTCCATTAAGGATCGTCTTGTGAACCGAGAAATCTACACAATGGCCGAGTTGACTGCTGCTGTCATCAAGGATTGGGATGGTATTCTTGTCGGCATCATGGCTGACCTCGTCGACTCAATGCCTCGTCGTCTGCAGGCTGTTGTTGATGCCAATAGTGGAAACACTAAATATTGGCATTTTTATACTTTTTGACCCATTATTCTATTTTGAATATGTTTATTATATTTTATGACTAATTTCTATCAAATAATATTGTTTTTAAATGTAAACATGTTTATATAACTTATTGAACAAAATATATATTGTAATTTTGTTTAAATATATTTTTAAATCTATTTAAAGTATAAAAAAGGGAAATACTTAGGGGGCCGCGTTACTTTTGTCAGGGGTTGTATTAGCCTGGAAGAACCGGGAATTCGATTGTGATAATAGCGCGTACACCCTATTTATACTTTGAAAACTTTTATTTTTGTTCTTTTTCTCAAAATATTGGAACTAATAAATAGATGAACAACCATCGCGTATCGCTACTTATACCGCCCACCCCTATTATGATACTCCCTCAAATATATATACAAGTACACCACACTACGTATGTACGTATCTGTCCACTACGTATGTACGTATCTGACCACTACGTATGTACGTATCTGTCCACTACGTATGTACGTATCTGACCACTACGTATGTACGTATCTGACCACTACGTATGTACGTATCTGTCCACTACGTATGTACGTATCTGTCCACTACGTATGTACGTATCTGACCACTACGTATGTACGTATCTGTCCACACTGTGACGCCCTGCTTGCACCGTGTGTTTGCCATGTTTGCCCGCTCGGCTACCATGTCCTTGTGTGACCACGGTGCAGCTGTGTCTTCAGATTTCCTCGGCCAACTCGGTCGAGCTGGAGCGACTACGCAAGCAGTACAACGAGGCCAGTCACACCATGAACCAGATGCAGAAGCTCATGGAGGAGACGCAGATGCAGGTAGGCTATAATATGTAGGATAATTATCATGAGAATCAATATGAAATTATAGTTCATGTCATCCACCGAGAATTATGCGGTGTGTTTCGTAAGTTTCAGTTAGCATAGAAAATTAGCGATGTTACCCAGTAACAGCAGTAGATTTGTGATATTTACATTCCTGTTTGACATAGCTAATGAGGACTTGAAATAATTTTGTATTGATAATTTATTATTATTAATAACACTTGTTTCTAATAAAATGCCAATTTGCATTATATCCAGACTTATGAATAATATATAGTTATACAATCATGCTATAACAAGGTAATAATAGACGTTCCTTGTTGATAATTATAATTTCAACCCCCGACGCATTTTATACAACATGGCTTTACATTTATTATACAACACAATTATTATATAACATGGATTTGACTGATGCTTATTAGAGTAATAATAATAGTAACATTAAATGACAACAAAAGCTATTTAAAAAATTGATAAGAAAAACATAAAAGCAATAAAATCGTAGAGCATATTTTTAGCTACTAGAATGTGATAAAAATTACAGTATACTATTGGGAATATAAAGAGTACAAATTTATTATTCTAGAAAATATATGTTCTAACAAATATCCAATAAAACTGACTTAAACTAAGAAAATACTACAGATGCCAGCATTACTTGTATACACAATGCAACAGGCAAAATATGATCAGGTGGTGAATTGGTAAATCATGCTTGTGAAACATACTAAACCAGAGCCAGAATGAGAAAAACGACAGCCAAATGACAGAACAATTAGTAATAAAAGAGCCACAAGTTAGTTTTAGTTATGGTGCCTTCGCGGACCCTCAGCGGCATGTTTAAATTAAATTTAAAGAGTAAAATTTAAGTTTTACTATTATGCAAAGTGTTATAAATAATTTTTATAAATTATGTTGTTTTTACATTTGATCTACTAAAATTATAGTATTTAACAAAAATAGAATAATTATTTTTTTTTAAGTTATAATTAAATATCGGAATGGATCAAATTATTATTTTTAATTGATTATTATTTAACCATGTTTAAAACTCATTTGTATAGGGTGAAAATATGTCTAAATAATTTTCATTGCATATCAAACAATGATAATTTACCTTGAAAGCAGTATTCGAGTGGTATTATATTCATCTGATATAAACAATTTATTAACTTTATTATGATCGACATACATGCATTCATTTATCAATTGTCTTGGAACAAATAGAATACTTTAAAGTTGTTCTAATGTCTTCAAAATTAAATATGTTTTGCAGTTTTTATAAAAATAATTATCAATAAAGTTTGAGATAAATATATTTGATTATACGGAAAACCAAAGGCCTGGGAGTTAATTAATTATATTGTTCTGTTTGTTTCTTAATATGCAGGGTGATTAACTGGCGGTCAATAAATGAATATTTATTAATAACTGCAAACGTTTCTGGTATTAATCAGCCAGCATTTTCTTCATTCCTTCAAGATGCTATACATGGACTGAATATATATTATAAAGTCTCTCCGTTTAACACTACACAACAATGCGTTTTCAATTTACTATACAGAGTAATATCTAGCAAGTGAACATAATCAAAATGTCTGACTTCTACTCTGTCCCGCAAAGTACGAGCAAGTCTCCCTGGAGAGAGACTCCCTTCAGAAGCAGGTGAATGAGGAGCGCATCAGAAGTCACCAATTGCAGCAGACAGCTCACGAGAAGGATGTCAAATTGCGGCGAGCCGAGGCCGAAATGGTGGGTGGAACTATACTGGCTGACCCTTCTAGCCACTAATTTTATGGCTGTGGTCCACTTAATCTCATATACGAGTTGTGCACCTTGCAAAGCTGTTTTTGTTACACTACCTGTGATATTTTGCAAGTAATAACGTCTTACAAGTTGTAATTTCCCCAAAAAGGATTGCAGTCTATGCTGCATGGTTGAAGCATTTTCCCGAATTTAGTTCTATTACTGATAATTATTTCATACATTAAAGGTTTTAAAAATGTTATAATTATGTTATGGATGACTTACGAGTTCTGCATTCCAACTGTTCTGTAATGGTCTGATTATTGTATGGTGCATTTATTGACAGAATCGTCGATTATCGTGAATGTGAATATGAATTAACGATTTAAAGTGATCCATGTCTGTAATGTTTGAATGCTTTTAAATTATGCATATTAACTAACTTTTACACACTTATGTCATTTCAACTGCATGACTCTTTTAATAGTGAACTAATCAAATTAGTACACGATTTCACAAGATAGATTCAAAAGCTTGCAAATGCCAATGAAATCGGAAAAATCAAATCATATTTTACATGATAAAATTAAATAATATTGATATAAAAATATTTAAAGGTGTCGTTTAAATGTTTTAGTTGGTTATTTCTAAATATGTTGATATTTCGTCGACTCTTTAATTTTTCATTAAATTTTTACTAAATTTCAATTTTTTTAATTATTAATATTTATCTTAAATGTGATAACTTTTTGGTGGGTGTATAGAAGAGGTAAACTAAGATTCGTGGTTTATTTATATTGTGACGCACAAAGTTTGACACAATATCTTATAGGTTTGTAAGATGGTATCCTATATCTAATATCCATGGATCTATTAAATTATATATTTTTAAATGTGTTATACATTCTTATATTTTGAAGGATGTAATTTTGAATCAAACATTTTATATTCATTTTACCCTTTTTTAGTAATCAAGTTTCCCGGGATATGAATGATAAATTTTATGTCTCTCAAATGTAGTGTCTATTCAATTATCAATTATCTTACGCTTAAATACTATTCCATGCTTACTGATTCAATGCTCATTGAATTAACTTGGTTCATATTTCATATATTCCATACTTAAACCTACTTGTTAATCCTACCTAACATTTCATATTTCATTTAATAATATAATATGTTAACAATTTCTATATTTTTTTATTGAAAATATAACATTTCAAATATTTAAAAAATCTAAGCCATCTCAATTTATTATACAAGAAAGCATACTTGGATGACAGTCTAATTAAAATTTCATTATGTCTTTCGCTTTTTGTTTTATTGTCATGTCAAGTATTTTCTGAAGTTTTTAATAAAAAAATATTATAACTTTGACATAATATTACTTCATGAATGTTATATTCTACTTTTTAATGTAAAAACTGTAGCCTCAAAATGATCAATTTTAACAGATCGAATGAACTGTTAATTAATCAGTCTAGACAAGTGGAAATCTTATATGTAAGGGATATCTCTTTAATTAGAAACCCCGCTTTAGATGACAGAGGAATTACTTTATAAATGATTGCTTCCAGACATGAAATATCCAGAGTTTAATACAAGCGCGATTTAATATATACCTACATACTTATAATTCGGGCATATGTACCGAATTTCAAACTATAAATCTGAACTTTCTCTTCTAAACTAAACGCATTAGAGAATCGACGTGTTAATTTTGAACTCTGCATAGTAAAAATTGTGTAGACATTTCGATCAATTGTTTAGTTATAGTCCTGCAAACTGTGTTATCTATATATTTATTAAAAATGACTCATAAAAATATATTTTCACTAATAGTATTTGTAAAAGATTTAAAACTCTTTACCAGCTAACGTTTGTATTTGTTCTCATCAATATTTTTTATATTTAAACAAATAATTTAACTCTATAATTTATTTATAATTAAAATTTTCCCTTTCTAATGAGAAAATAATGTATTATTATTATTCTGATGCATAAAGCAGTACTCATTAAGTGCTTTAGTATTTTTTTAAAGGAAGTTATGATCCTCTAGGCAGAATTTGTTATAATAATGCAACAAGCCGCAGTGCGGATAATTAAAAAATGCAAATTTGTGGATGTTATTATAATTTACGTAATATGTATTTATATTTTTATTTATTAACATATTATATTAATTATTTATGTTAATTAAATAATAATATTTATATTAACTATATCATTAATTTTAGATATTTAAT
The DNA here is from genome assembly GCA_034780555.1 of Coelogynopora nodosa. Classification (NCBI taxonomy): domain Eukaryota; kingdom Metazoa; phylum Platyhelminthes; order Proseriata; family Coelogynoporidae; genus Coelogynopora; species Coelogynopora nodosa. The sequence continues at coordinate 22,637 of JAUZND010007731.1, read as the reverse complement.
ATAAGTGTTGATATTAATAGTTAAAACGAAACCTGCATTAAATTCTTTTAACTAGCAGGATTCACCATGTTTTATTTGTTTAATTATTATTATACATTTTAATAGCAATAAATAAATCAATAAGATAGCAACCAAGTAACTTCACTGAGGTGAATCATGGCACCTCCTACACTTGTATCGATTGTTCCTCTTCAGTCGGTACGCAAAGGGGATGTAGAGTCGCCCCGGTTCATGAGTCTTGGCAAGGAATCCCCCAGCATGGTGAATCAACTGCGACACGAGCTCACCCTCAGGGATCAGCAGGTACTACTTCCAGGAGAAACGAATTAGCCGGGTTCTAGAGCTAGCTACAATACTTGGTCCGTACGGTTTGCAGAGAAATGTCAAAGAATTTAAGGATTTGTTATATTTAAGAGAAAACTAAGAGAATTTCTAAATTTAAGGCAAATTCATATTTAAATCCAAAAAACTTGGCGAAATTTATAGAATTTTTTAAAATTCCGAATTACCGGATTAAACCGGACTATTGAAATAATAAACTATTTTATCAGATTTTTCTTCTTGTAAAAACTTTTGTTTTAAATGTTTTATTCTTTTATAAAAAGCTGTTTACGGATGTCTTAATGTATGTCTGACTATAATGTAGTATCTTTTAAAAATATAATTTATATCTGAGTTTCCTTTATTTTGAATAAAATATTGTGCATTCAGTCGGGACAACTCTTGCAATATCTAGGTACTAAGTTCCAGAAAAGCAAGCGACGCCTTCATGCAGATAAATAAAGCTAATAGCGCGTGTTATTTAAAAAATATTTAGTTATATTATCCACTGTACTATTTTCTATAAATCGTTTTTCTTTTTTGTTCTACTATTATAGTTTTCATCCACTGCTCTGTCTTACCCGCCCTTCTCAACTCTCACATTTCAACTCCATAAATCTCTCCGATCCATCTTTGCAGCTGTGTATCGGAACTATTATTCGCACTGATCAGCTTCTTGCCATGTCTTCTTCTCATCTCATCTCACCGCTTTCCTTCAATGTTCTTCTCTGTCTCGACAGTACGATCAGATCTGCCTGGAGCGGGACTCCATCCAGAAAAATCTCAGCGAGGAACGCATGAAGAACAGACAACTGCAGCAGTGCATGATCGAGAAGGACTCGCTCATACAGTCGATGGAACTAGACATGGTGTGTTGATTGGGCAGTCATCAATGTTATTCGACCAATTCATTTCTGTTTATAATAATTTTATATCATATTATAGATTTAATATTTGTCATTTCATTTAATTTCATTCATTTCATTTTTCAATCAAAGTTAGCTTTGCAGTTAATTAAAAAACCGTTCCTTATACTTTCTTATCGCAAAAGAATATAATATGATTGTATTCGTCTCAGCAATAGAGTGAGGTTACGTGTGACTTGTGTAATCTACATAGAAAGATGATTGATCTACATATGTAATTATATCAGTTTATTCAAATTTATTTTGAAAAGGAATAACTTTAAATTTTATTCTATTTGGTATCATAACAAGATAAAAATATTCCGTTCTTTAATAATTATGTCGATTTTAAATTGCTTATTTAATCTAAGCATTTCAAATATATTATTCTATTGTTTTATAAACTTGTTAACTGAAATATTTTAGGTTAGTTGAACAAGATATCAAGGAAAATTTGAAGTTTATAATTTTTTATTATTACATAAGTTTCGATATTAATAAAATTATGCATACATGGATACATATGGATAATCCATACAATTTATTTAAAAATTGCATTGAATCATAACATTTTACTGAACTTGCTATATTAGTTATTAAATTCAGTGCAAAAATCTTTACATGTATAGTATACCAACTTCTATTTATAATTCAAATTTTATAAAAGTTACTCCACGGTTAATTTACTTTTAAAATGATAGTACGCATATTATGATACCACCTAGAACTGCACGAAGTAATTTTTTTAAATGTTAAAATCAATACATAATTAATCACTTCGTGATAATTGTATGTTATATAATACATGTTAAGTAATATAATCCTAAATTTCGCACAAGAGGAAGAATATCAAATTCAAAATTACAATAATCAATGAATTTTCGCCAAAATTGGACTTTTCAAAAGAAATTCCATATTTAAGCCGCATTCTTTGGAAGGTGATTCCACTCTTGGGACACCTTGGTAATCTATTCTGTCACTATGGGAACCCCCTCATTCGTGTACTACCTCCACAGACTCACAAGCTTCGTGAGACTTCTCCATTCCGAAGCACAATGAACAACAACTCGGTGAGGGATAACTCCGAAACTCTGTCTCAACTTCGTCAGGAACTCAATCACAAAACTCAACAGGTGACATTAATAGACCAAACAATACACGTACAGACCAAGAGTCCGTACCAATATAATTCCGTCATTTGGTACAGAAGATTTGACTGCCTGAATTTTTAGTGCTAACATTATTTGTAGTAGTCTTAAAAATGGACAGTGTTATGGATCGTCATTGGGACTTACACTCCAATATTGCTCGCAGGGGCACGCCTGTCCTGAATTCATTAAATAATTTTTACAATTTTTCAGAAAAATGATTGCAATTTCTGAATATAATTAGTATTCTAAATTTTAAAATGTTATAATTAAATTATTTAAACTACAGCTTTTATTTTATAAAAATGTCACTTTTATAAAATAGATTATTATTAGTTTTTCGTACATCTATAACTATATATATGTGCGGCGATACAATAGAGTATTGATGAAGATAATTTTTGATAGAGCATTCCGGTCTCGGGGTTTTTTCCCTCATCAGTGCAGAGTAGGAATAGAACCGGCAGCCCAGCGATCTGTGAGCAAACCCACCAATCACTATAGACCACATTTTCGCCTGTCAATCACTGTGTCTAACTTATTATATGAAGTTTATACCGCTATTGCACATACTAAATATAAATGGCGTAGTACTTGTAATCGAGAGTGCAACTCCATGGATATATAAGACATATTAGAAACGAGCTTCTTATATGATAATTGATACACATATTAATTGATAATTGTAACACAAATTATACGCTGTATAAATAATAAACGAAGTAAGTAAAAAGTATTTGGAACAAAATATTATAGGCCTATATAATTAGAGTAAAGCTTTCGATTTTTCTATCTTTTACTATACATAAATAAAATTGTGAAGCTAGGTAAATTACACAAATTTAAAATGGATTTTTTTACAATAATAGAAAACATAGTGATCGATTATTACAAAATTAATAATTAAAATCTATATGTACAGATAAACAGTTTTAGATAACATTATAAATGTATTTAACAAGATCTTTATGTCTTTTTTTCATTCCTATGGGATGAAGTGTTTTTAATTTATTATCTCAACTTTGTTCATATGGGCTATTATTAAAATAGCACTAAGTAAGCCTTCATACAGTCAAATTATTTCGTTGTGGACTCGTTTTCTCATAGTCTATTTAACATGGATACCGTCTTGGATATCTTCTCTATTTTTTATCATTCGTCGATTTTTAATAGTTTATTTCTCTCTCTCTACCGCAATGTTTTCCATATCCATATTTTCTTTGTATCTTTACAGTTCGAACAAGCATGCTCAGAGCGTGAGTCCATACAAAAAGATCTCACCGAAGAGCGCAAAAACGCTCATTGTCTCCAGCAGACTATTTACGAGAAAGAGTCCTACATCACCATGCTGGATTCTGATCATGTAAGCTTTTCTAAAAGTACAGCTTTGAGCTTATCGCTCAAATAACTTATTTGATCTCAGCTTGTCTTACCTTTAATCTATGCAATTTAAAATTACGGCAACAATTTATCCCATTTCCAGCTTGAACTAATGCTTAGAATGATATATGTTCGGTAATGTCAAGAAGTAGTAGAAAATTTGTATAAATACTTGTGTACTAGTTTTATTTACATACAAAATACTAATTTATTTATATATAAATTTAATGTACACTAATACACTAGGCATAATTATTGCACAGTAGGCTACAATTATATATAAAAATATAAGAAATCGATTGATGGGGGGTAGATGGGGTAGATGGGGTGGGGTAGATAGATAGATAGATAGATAGATAGATAGATGGCAAGAATGGACGGTACACCTATATAATAATATTTTTCATTTTTAATTGGATTTTAATTGAACGAACATTGTTTATTTCTCATTGTACAGTATATACATAAAACACAACTTACATCATTTAGAAAAAGAGAGAGTCTTTTATAGGTCAGTATTTAAAATGTTAGCCTTTATTGACTATGACAGTCGAAATTCTCCTGGGCATGGACGTCACTAATTTCTCACAGTATGCTGGAGCAATTTTGGTGCCCCCAAACCTCTGCAGATTTGGCGAAGATCCTCAAGGGATTTTAGATTTCGACGAGCACCAACTGTTTCAATATGAGCCAACAATTCTCAATCGGGTATAAGTCCGGTGAATTCCCCGGTAATGGACACAGTACTGGAATACGGATTCTTTGAAGCCATGAAGTCACAATTTAAACACAATGGCAGGGTGCTCCATCAAGCTGGAAGGTATCACACTGCCTAATATCCACGAATGGCTGGAGTTTTTTCCTGAAGAATTAAAAGATAAGTTAGTCCGTTAATAGTGGTATTTTTGGGCATGTACCAAAGCCCACATCTTCCAGAGCCGGAAATTGCTCCCCACACCATGATCTTGGGGCATTTTTAATTGTTTTTAAAGTGTACATTGGATCAAAGCGCTTGTTAGGGAGTCGACGGACACAACAAGAAAATGCCCCGAATTGGTAAACTGTAGTTTCATCGGAAAACATCACTCTTTTCCATTGGGCCACTCTCCAATTACGATACTTTTCACAAAATGCAAGTCTGTCAACAATATCTTTTCTGCTAAGATGAGTTTTTTTAGATGGCCGATAAGATTTCAATCCTGAGTTGACTAACCTTCGTCGAATTGTTCGGGTACTCGGAGACTGAGGCGGAAGATCAGCTTTAATACAAGACGAGGAGGAAAAGGGGTTATGTTTTGCTGCTAAAACAATCGCCCTATATCTGTAGCTGGAGATGTGGAAGATTTCCTATTTGTACCTGAAGGCGATGGGTAACAATATGCACCAGTGGTTCTGTTGTTATTGATTGTTCTAGCCATAGTAGTAATGGCTAAATTAAGTATATTTATAATTTCACGTATACAATAATCTTTCGGTATTAAGTATTACTACTTGAGAACGTGTTACAGCCGGCAAACGTTTTCCAGTCATGATTCAAATACTATTACACACTATAAAATACTTTTTAATATAAAAACAATACTCTGGAAATTCCGATTTAGAATTTTCAGAAAAGATTATTAACAAAACAAAAAGTAAGTGTTTAATCTTCTTACAACTTTAATTTTAATAGTAGTTATAGAATGTTTAGGAGAAATTATTAGAAATAAACAATGTTTATTCCATTAAAATCAAATTAAAAATTAAAAATCATTATTATATAGGTGTACCGTCCATTCTGGCCATGACATTATAAAATACTCATTTTTGAGTTAACATGATCTATGGCTTGCGGCAGAAGACAGGCAACCAGGTTGCTTAGTTGTTTATCGCTATAAACACTTTTGAAACACATTGTTTCTATAGATGAAGTAGTTTCATTGAATAATATAAAGAATATATAAGCACACATCTCACTATATCGCACCCGTTACGTTTGTTGAAATATATGTATGCTTCTTTTTATGCTATTATATAACTGTTCAAAATATTTGTATTGTCGCTGTTATTTGTTGAATAGGAAGGAGACTTGGTTGCAACGTTTCATTTATTTTTTTAAAATAATCAAACAGTTCGACAAATTTCCTTGTTATGCTTTTTTTTAATAATATGTTCAATTTTAATTAGTTAGTCAATTTATGTGAAATTTATTTAAAACTAAATATAAAACTGAAGGTTAAACTTAAAAGATTGTTTATCCCCTATTTGTGCTATTAAATTAACCTAATCAATTAGTATATATCGAAAGGTAAGTTAAGTCCGAATATTTGTTATTAGCATCCAAAATACGTCGATGATTCGCATCGATATGGAACTCCGGTCAACGATTCATCTCAAATAGTGACTCAACTCCGAAAAGATGTCCAAGCGAGGGATCAACAGGTTGGTTACAATTATTGCAGATTTGTGTTATGTCCTCTTTGTATTCTATTTGCTGTTCTTTTGAGGAAAAAAACTGTATTTTTCAGAATGAATACTGTTTTTCCTAAACTTAATTCAGCTTATGATCAACTCTGTCTCATAAAGGTCAACTATCTCAACTTGGAGCGGGACTCTCTGCAGAAGCAGCTCACTAATGAAGTCAACAAAGCACAGCAGATGCAGAGAACTATTCAGGAAATGGAGGTCCAACTCAACAAGCTGGAGATGGAGGTAGTTGTAATTACATTGATGTCACTAAAGAGTAATTGTTTATCAACTTCACTAACTAAATTATATTTACAATTCTATTGATTTTTATTATAGTCACAACAAATTTTAACTGTTTTGATTATGTGTGAATGTGTAGTAAAATTGTACTTTAATTGCGATAATTTTATTTAATCTATTCGTGTATATATACATATACCTCGGTCAATTGTAATATTAAAAGTGATATATGTAACTATATAATTGGCCTAGTAAGTATTAGTTAAATAGTTTTGATCAAAATTAAAATGAGAATAGAATAAAAATTGTTAAAGGATACTATCTCTATACTTTTATTAGACATATCTCAGTGTCAAATTCTATTAAAATACCCGAGCTACCTCTATATATTTACGTACAATGATTATTGTATCATTTAAACATACCGTGAAGTAATATTTAAAATGAGATCAGAAAGTTATCAAAACATTTATTAGGTTAGAACGTGATCTCTAAAAATAAATAGAAGCTTCCTTGATAGGTGCACAATGTTAGAATATTGTATTGTGTGTCTACCAGACTTTCATTTGTCTGCATCATTTGTTATGTACATACAGTTATAGACATCTACTACAATCCTTTCCAAAATTATAATTGGGATATTTCAATCATTTTTAATAGGGCTGTTGAAGTGGACAGGGTTTTAACATAGATTTTTCCTAATTAGCACAACCGTAACAAAACAATATTTTTTGAATGTTGACCTTAGTTGGAAGCCTTGTTAAGTCGCCCACACTCCACTTGTTTAATAATTATTTCAACCGAATTCTGCAAAAAATAATAACTTGTCTCGTGATTTACATTATTAACAAAGTGATATTCAAAGTAATTATTAGCGCATTGTCATTACTTTTTGTCCACTGGTGAAAAGTTTGTTTGCTGCTATACTCATTTCAACCGGTAATCCAACATAAGTCGTTAACATCTGAGAGATATTCTCACCGAACGAGTATTTTCAAGTGTCCTAATACATAATATCCACGTGTCACCCTCGGAATGATGCGCTCCAGTCACACCGCCAATCAGAACCCGGGGCTGGAGGTCAGTTCATGGCGGCAAGAGGGACGCCTCAGCAGGACACGGGGGGAGTCACCGCCCAGCTCAAGAAGGAGTTAGAAATGGTGGATCAACAGGTGTGTTTCTGATGTGTTTAGTAGAAGAACGTGTTGATTATTGTATGTTGTCTATTTGTACTTATCTGACAATGGAATGTGATTTTAAACAAATGTTTCAATCCTATAAAATTAAAATACGTTGTATATTGTACATCCCGTGAAAGAAGTGATGCGAAACAATTGCAATGGAATTAATATTGTTCTATTATTCAGTTATATTGTTTAAATACAATGGAAAAATGCAGATACTATGTATTAAAACAAAAGAATACATTAATGTACACTAAAAGAGAGGTAATGTTTTCAATTTTAAAAATTACGTTTTAAAAATTTACTAATGTGAAAAATACAGGTCAATGACATATTATATTCATTTCTATAATTGTAATATACCTTATGTTTTCTTCTTAAACATAATCTAAATACAAATGTTATAATAAATATATACTCATTGCTATTCTCCCTGAATAGGAAACCACTCTACCAGCAAAGGAGAAAAAATTCAGCAGAAAGAGGCTATCGCCGCTAAATTAATCAATCTGCTTCCAAATGGGAATATATATAATATTAAATCGTAAATTATGGAAGACACATTTCAACGTTGTTGTCGTCTCACGGGGTTCCTAATAAAGGCCATTAATAATGTTAATGATTAATATATCATGACCAAAACAACGATGTCTAAGATATTTTTAAAAGATTAATTAATGTTTTGATGTATCTGTTTTTAAAGAACACATAAGATTATATTAATTTGTGTCATCTTTATTTGTTTATATAAAAACAGTGCCGTATATAAAAATATATATGCATACTAAGCTAACATACATTTTCATTCAACTTTTTTTTCTGTGTCAAATCCTGTATACAATATTATTTGAAATTAATGTTGATTATATATCATATAACATTGAAGAGTAGTATAATCGAAAAATATTAATCTAATATTAATTATTTTCATAAAACAAGTTCATTTTCAACAACATACAAGTGACATACATTATTTTCATTATATTTAACAATATTCAACATTTTGAATTTAGGTTAACATCCACTGTGTATATACTGAAAGAAAGAAAAAGAATCATGATATTGTTGTTGACAGAACTTTGATTTTAATTATTTCACTTCAGTAATATACTCACACCTACATGACATACTCAGGACACTTTCTAACAGATCTAGAACTCATGTTATTTTAATTTTTTTATAACAAGCCTATTCTGAACGAGGTACAAAGCGGGTGTTATTAAATCTATTTTTTGGTGGCTATAATAATATAGCTGTAGTATCTGGAAGGGTGGAAACTAGTTTTCGGCATCATCGTAAAATGTTTTACTTTCTTATTTATGGAGCTATAAGTCTTTTTGTGTCATTTATTACACCCAATTGCTAGATGTATTTTGAGCATTATAATATTTGTTTTATTTATAACATTATAGGTTGTAATTTGTGTTTATATTTAAACTTGAAATTAGTATGCGTCTTTTTTCTGGGTCTATATTTTACAATGTAATGTAAAATGTTATGCCTTATTTTTAGTGATGTTGTGTGATGTATGTTAAGGTTTCGACAGCAGAAAACTGATTGTTATTAGTCGTTTTTTATTCGGTAGACTTAATTAATTGTAGAAATGGTTACAAAATTTAATATAAAAATTTGTTTCTTATTATAATTATCATATGAGTATTGGTGCTTTTTATTGTTCTTTTTAATACATATTATGTTTAAGTTATCGATCATATTATCAAAATATTATACGAAACTGTTAATTTCCTTAATTTTTTTTTTTTACTAATAACAGTGTTATTTTGTGTTTTTCTGCTAATTATCTCTTAGTGTTTATATTGTCATGCGATAATAATTCAGCAGTTTTATTTTGTGCATTAAAATGTATCGGTTGAATACAGAAATATTTATATTTTTATAAATTAATTATATTTAATTAAAATTTAGTTTATAATTACTAATTTTTTTATACAGTATATGTATATATAAAGATATGAACCAAATTATGATATACAAATAACGTTGCATTATTTGCTAAGTATAAATATTTTCCTTAATCATTAATATATATATAATTAAAGTAATTATAAAAACCATGCTATACAGTTAATATAAATAAGTTATAATTATTATGTATAAATATATTATATGATTACTATATTATAAATTCATATTTTTGAATATCCAATGGTAATAATTATTTTATACTAAAATGTTTTGCGTTATTTGTTATATAAATCTTTACGTTATTATTTTTTTTTTGAGTGAATATATTATATGTATAGGTATATATGTAAATGCATTTATTAGTATATTATTGTAGAGTTTATTTTTAATGTATAATTTATATTACTAATCAATAAATCAAACGAAATCATTTCCATACATGATTCCTTTCCAAATTCCAAAAACTGTACAATATAATACCGATAATAATAATATAATATAATAATATAATACTTATACGGTTTTTTGTATTTTTGGACGACAATTACATATATAACAAATTCACTTATGGCCCATTTTTACTAAATTGTACATTTTTCGAACTCAACATGGGTCGAATACTTTCATTAAATTTTGAAGATATTACATTTAATAGAATTGAATAAAATTGTACATGAGTGTAAGTTCGCATATAGATCGATTTATTTACGTATTTATATTTTATAATATAATAGACCTATTAAATAATATAAATAAAAATTATTTTAGCGTTTTCATGTTATTATGAAAAACGATAGAATAAATTCTAGACTAAAACGTTTATAGTATTCAGTATAAACAATGGTATTCAAGCAGGATACCTAACTGTACATCATACAACAACAATATCTGTCCATATATAGTTCCATAATGTTCCATATAGTTCCAAATATGTTCCATATATAGGGGGACTATCCCGTTCTCTTCTTCTCCTGCAGTGCAAACAGGCGAGCGCCGAACGAGACACCCTTCAGCGCCAACTGCGAGAGGAGCACGAGAGGAGCAGTCATCTGGAGCAGTACGGTCACGAGAGTGAAGCACAACTGAGGCGAATGGAGTCGGAGATTGTGAGTGTTCCGTGTGGGCCACCCAGCAGTTCGTAACAAGTTGCTACGGCCCTGATATATTATTATCAGTGTAAAACTTACTTATGTAAATGTCGATGTAATTTTTGTGAAAATTTCGGTTGTTATGTGACGGTATTATAGGTACTATATGGATTTTGTCCCTTTACCATCTCTGTAATTTTTTATAAAATGTCAAGAGTAGGCCTAAATTAAAGGAAAATATTATTGAACCAATAGAATACTTAAAACTTAAACCAACAATTGAATTTAGTCTAATACTAAAAAAATGGATAAATGTTATTTGTATTTAAGAAATCAGATTTTATAAGAAGTCCTGAATATTTTACTAATTTTCACTTATACAATTTCGATACAATTTATAAAATCCCTAAATTATGTAAAATACTATTAACACTAAAATATTACTATGACCAATTTATGGTTTTGTTATATTAGCATGATTGTTGTAGTCTGTCAGACTAATTTAAAATTAGATTAATTTGATTATATTAATATTTGCTTATCATTGTAATATCATTATTTTGTTATGAAATATTATGGTCCGTCTACAATGCTTACTATTGCTCTCTCGCTTCCACTTTGAAGACTCACTATCGTATGGAGGAGTCCAATAGGATGAAGGGGATCGGTGACAATGCTGCTGACAGACTCAGTGAAATGCAGCAACGTCTCGATCTCAGTGAACATCAGGTAACCTGGCTTTATAGAGTTGAATAAACCAGATAACTTGAAGTGAGTCTATAATAGTATCTCAATAGATCTACTTTATTTAACCAGATTTTTGTATAAAAGTTTTGAAACGACATTAATAACATAACAAATAATGCTACACTTAATTCTGACTTAAACTATATTCATTACGACATTGTTATGATTTTGACATTTTAACACATAGGCCTATATCTACACAAACAAATTTCAATAGATTTTTCTAAAAGTGTATGCATAGCCTATAGGCTACTATACAGATGTAGGCTATAAGGCCTACTGCTCGCGGGGTGTAGACAAGTCCTACTATATTTATAGACATTGACTGAATAAATAAGGCCTATCGGTTCGGTCCTGATCGTGGACGATAAGGGTGCAGGTTTAGTGTAAGTGATATGATTAAGAAGGGTAAGAAGATTAAGAAGATATGATAAGAAGTGATAAATTAAGAAGGGCTATAATCCAAAAGGCACTTACTTTTAACAGCGTTTATAGGTTGTCCTTTTAGAGATTATAGGTTATATTAAAACAAAATTAGTTATGCAAATTAATTAATAATTAGTTAATTAAACAAAATTAGTTAAAACAAAATTTAATTAGGCGTAGGGCCTAATATAATTTACTAATACTATTAAGCAGAAACTAATAATTTCCCTGAATAATTTCATTATAGTTTACCCCAATGATGTGTTAAAACAATGGAAAGTCTATATATACTTGTAAACTGTGAAAAATTTCTACTACAAAAACAATTTTAATTTAAACTCATTAAATTGGATGAAAAAGTAAAAATTTCTTTTGCATATCGAGAAGAAGGCAATGATTGTAATAGTAATAGTAGTATTAACATATTTTCTTGTTTATAAAACTTATCGAGTTTTCTTTAGTATTCATGAAAAGTTTATTAAAATAAAAAAAGATTAGATGGGCTCAGCCGGGATTTGAACCCGGGACCTCGCGCACCCGAAGCGCGAATCATACCCCTAGACCACTGAGCCACATGATAACAAATCCAGTTGAAATGTCTCTCCATATTAAATAACCATTTTCAAAACATTAAAATTTTAAAAATCTCTTTGGGCTCAGCCGGGATTTGAACCCGGGACCTCGCGCACCCGAAGCGCGAATCATACCCCTAGACCACTGAGCCAGATGATTGCGAAACCAGATGAGACCTGGCTCTATTTTAATTATTATATTTGATAACATTATTTATCATTCATATGCAAACAAAACTCTGGATGGTTTCCATAACACTTATTTAGTTATTTTATATTATTCCAATATTTAAAATAACTTTTGTGTTCAATCTCGTTCACTTCCAGTTCTTAACTATATAATCATTATCAGGCGCGATTTCAAGAATATTAAAAGACAGATCTAAATTTCCGACAAAGTAGCAAAAACTCACTTTTCTGACGAATTATAAAATAAAGGGAGTTCCACGGCATCCTACAAATACATCTGGTATATGATAAGATTATCATGATAATAGATACACATAGCTAAACATTTTCCCCGCATTTTATGAGGAAGTGAAAATTGAATTATTGAATTTTAAATTGTTGCTTTGTTATTTTATTTCATTATAGGGCTGTTTCATGATAGAAGTTAAATTTGTTTTCTGTTTTACCAAAGTTATTATTAATTGCAACCATTATAGATTATTACAACATATGTAAACCATATTGTTTTATGGCCCTATTGTCATAAGATTATTACAACTTACTTTATTCAATTAATATGTTTACTAAACATTTTATTTGAGAATATATACTATAATTAAATATATTTTGAATATTTATATAGAATATATTTTATTTATATAATTAATAATATTATGTTTTCTATAATATATTGTACAATATATTATATTATTTTATTATTTATAATATAATAATAATAAAATGTATCGTTTATAATTTATATATATATGTTACCTTATATTGATTTTATGTTCTTTAAAATATTGTAATTTATGTATAAATTGATAACATATTAATATAAATCAGGGTAGCCGCAACATAGAAAAATGATAAATTCGCAGCAAAAATTTGGAATTTGAAGAAAAGTGATAAATTCCAGTAAAAAAATCCCGGCTATTTATCAATTTGCAGAATAAAAACCAGGAAAATTATTACAATATTCATGTTGTCTATATTTATAAATAATGCTTGCAGCTCATGCTTTAATGTATATTTTTTCATAATATAAAGATAATATTTAATATATTTTTATATAAAGATTATCACAATTGTCCAAGCACATTTTTCATTTATTTTTCAATTCTGTTAAATGTTTGTATATTTCTTTTTGTTATAGGCCTATTTACAACCGAATCATTTGTACGATAACTTGACATTGTTCTTTGTTCAACTTGGCTTACTGGTTGTCACAAAAAACTAATTTTCTTATATAAATACTGATCATTATAGTAAAGCAAACAAATATTTTTTAGGCTTATTTTTTAAAGCTGTTTTTATGCTATATAAATTATAAAAATCTGCTTGATATTTTGCTTTTGTTTAAAAGTGTTGTTAATATCTGTCACTTTCAAAAATATTTTATAAATTATTTTTAAATTCACTGCAATCAAATGCAACTTAATCTTTGTCATTTATCCGGAATAACAAGGTTATCAATTTTAATAACGTTATTAAGATACTTTCAACAGTTTTTTATTTAATTACTACTACTAGCTCTTAATCTGTGTTCCGCAAACTGATTTATTTATTTCTTATGTGGCCGATCGAGGATGTTGGTTGGTTTCCGATTTACTAGAGATATATTATAAAAATGATACAGATTTTAGAAATATATATATAGGGTGCTTGTTTACTTTACTTATTTAATTGGGTTGGCCGATTTGTGAAAAAGTGCGCGTGTGACCTTCGACACATATATAGTATATTGTTCGATATTATTTGATATATATTATTTATATATATATCACTTCATTGCATATCTCTGATGAGTCAAAATATTTCAAAGAATGCCAATTGTTCTATTTGAAGCTAACTGAAATAAATCGTGTAAGATCTTCCTTGAACTACCAAATTTTTAAAGATGCTTCTTGTTTTTACCTATCTTGTTGAAAATAATTTAAGCTCTGTTGTACAAAAACGAATGCATCGACAAAATACAACTTTGGTTGAGAACAGACAAATAACGAGAGAAACTGCTGACAAGTCTAATGAAATTTTCTTCATGGTGTGTAAAGATGATACTTCTTGATACTATGAAAGAACTGTCTCAAACTTTCTCAATGAACGACAATAGATTCAATTCATTCTTTTCAGAAATCATTTGTTTTTAGTTGAATTCAGAGAGTTATGAATCATCGAAAATTCTCTCATCTCCCAGTTTATGAATGAAATTTATGATTACCCAAAGTGGTCCTCTTCATTTAAAGATTATCTCTATTTTAATGCAATCTGCACAGTCTGCGAGACTGAAATATCGTACCGCTTTGGAAAAAAGCGTTCTACATTCTACATAATATGCAACTGTAGTCATGGAGCAATAGAGAAATCACAAAGCTAAGGAACTTTTTATGAACTGCAAGCTAAAACATTCTCTGAAAATACAACTGAAACAGTTGATCGGAATATCGTTTAGAAAATGACTGAATTTAGAAAGACACTAATATAAAAATATTTTTCCTTTTTTAAGTGTCGAGAACAATAACACATCATATTTTGTTTTCTACTCTATAATACAATGTTTAAGTTGTCATTTGTTGAGAGTTGCTATATAGTACTACTAAATATTTGTGTTAAAATATTTTCAAATTCGATGTTTTAGAAATGTTTAAAAATTGCATTGACAAACAGTATCTAAACCAAGAAAACTCAATATATCTATTTTTCTTATTGCACAAAAACTGTTGCAATAATCCACGAAAATGAATGTTATTGATCTTGAAAAATTGTGTAAAACATGGAATTCGAATGTAGCGTGAACACTCTGTATATTTATTATTTTAAAATAAAAGAGAAGTATTCAAATGCAAAGCAATTATAAGATCATTATGTAGCATATTAACACGAAATGGTAGACATTGAATAATCCCACTAACTTAATTATAACAAAAACCATACAACCATTTCTGCCGTCCAGATGCAGCAGTTGTCCTCCGAATTGGAGCGATGTCTGATCGAGAACAAAGAGATGCACCAGAAGTCCTCCACTCTAGCCGGCCAGGTGGACGACCTTCAGAGGCAGCTGGAGAGGACTGTCCATGAGAAGGAGACGGCTCTCAACCAGACTGCTGACCCACGCCAACTACAGGAGATGCATGAACACATGGTGCGCTGTTGGTGGAAGAGAGATAATATGACAGAAGTGTCGACAAATCATAAAAGACATATTGAGGGGAAGCAGACTAAAAGAGTTGAAAAAAATAAGACCGTTTGCAAGTTAGCTCTTGTTAGGGTAGATAGATACATTTTCATTAATAGAAATGATTCAAAATATAGCGATGATCGCAGAGTCAAAAACGGCAGTATAAACAGATTAAATAAGGTGGATGGATATACTTGATGTAAATTTCAAAACGTTAGTATGGCAAAGATTTTATCAATAATCTAATTCATAGAAAATAAATCTCAATAAAAAGAAATATGGAGTGATAAAAAAACAATTTGAAGGAAAATTTTCAATATTTTCAAAATAAATGAATATTTAATCAATTAGAATTATACAATTGAAGAGGTGGCAAACTAAACACGATATAACCTGTCATGTATGAAGTTCATTCATTTTTTGACCGAATAATTATTTTATCTATATTCGGCTTACTACTTTCTAATTATATCATGAATAGCTTAGTCTCATTATCATAGACACGTTCAACATTTCCTACGATAATAACTGTACACAACGAAAGCGGTAAATGACTGACATCAATAATTAGCTCAAGAAATAGATAATAATTAAAATAATTATAAAAAATTGACTTCCATTGACTATAACAGCTCGTTCTCTTGTAGATCTCTTTGCAGACTGAACTTCAGAAAACTAAAGAAGAACTCAACCGTCGTCATCAAGAAAGCAATAGTTCAAATTCAGAGCTAAAACAAATGTCTCAAAGAATATCTGAAATGGAGACTGATCATCAAAAGTTGGTCAAGGAAAGAGACACTCTCAAGTCACAGGTTATGATTGTTTGTTTATTAGTGTTGTCCATATTTTGTAATCATACACAAGACAACAGTATACTATCAATTCTACTCAAAAATGGTTTAATTTATTATAGATAAGCGATATGGGAACATTTCATTTCGTCTAGTTTCAATTTGCCTATTTTTATTTAGCGGTATTTTGGCCTATGGTCGGACATTTTCTCACTGGACAGTTGCTAAAATAACTATTTCTTACAGAGAATTTGCTCACCTTAAGTTTTTCAATTATAAAATATTATTTATAAGGGTTTCTCGTTATATAAAGTAATCAAAATATATACATATATATTTCATTTCATAACATATTTTTAGTTACTCTGTTTTCTCAATAAAAAAATGTACATGAATTTTAACTCGTCTTCGATATTATATATTGTATATATACGTAATTAAGCATGCATTATCAATCAATTGTGTTCATTTTTATGCGTTTTTAACATAGTACAGTGTCTTTTAAATGTAAAACAGTAGCATATAAAATTAATTGTAATGATATCTTAATATAATATAATATAATATAATATAATATAATATAATATTATATAATATTTATATAAATATATTGTAGTATATGAAAATAATGAAATTAAATACAATAAATACGAAAACTTTCCGGAATTTAATATATTTTATTTATAAAAATAGTAATACTAAATTCATTGTTTTATATAATTCATATAAAATAATTATTATAAATATGTTGTTTAATTTTAAATGTCAAAATTAAGTAAATTGTATTAACATTATATTTTTATCATTTTATTTTCATCGTGTCGTATATATAAACAATCCCTCCTATTAAAATTAATTTTATGATTGAAACAATGTAGGTCAGAGTAAATGTCCCGCTAGTCACTTGAAAGGTGAACACATATCTAGTATGTAGTTGTCTCGTTGTTGTGATCCTGTCATATTTATTTAGCTAACTAAAATAATACGATATACAATGAATATTGATCGAATGCAGACATCCAACATTATTTGGAATTATTCAGATTTGATATCACAGTTTTATTTATATACTAACAGCATGAATAGTAGGCAAAATGATTCGTACCTTATAATAGAAACTTAATAACTCGACAGATATAATAGCAAATAAACATATTGATTGATGAACATATTGATGAACACATTTATTGATGAGCATATTGATTCGTAGCTCAACAATTTTTAATAACGTTACAACTTAATAACTTTGTAATTAATGTTTTCTTAACCTATATATATAGTTTCATTAGATTTGCAAAATTTATTGCTTTTTACACTTACTAAATAAATTAATATTATAATGATTTCGATTATGTTCATTAACATTTTTTATTACAAAGATTATAATTTTCTATTTAGCAAAATAATTCCCCATATTTTAATAAGGATGAAAGTTATTTTGAGTATGTACTTAATTATACATATTGTCTAGATTGCAGGGGAACCTTTTACTTTAAAGCCACTGTATATGTCGCCTATCATATTTAATTTCATCATTAATATCTAATTATGTTTTTTTACACTTCACTTGACAAGTTTTAAATTGTGGATATTGATAAACTCTAATTCTACACTCATACTTAAAACTTTTAATTTATTTTCTGCTAAAAGTAATTATGTTATACCTACATTTTTAGTTTTTCTGGTATTTAATATTACAGGAATGTTGCAATTTATTTATATATATGACTTAACTTTATTGCATAATTATATGATTGGTTCTTTAATACACAAAAGCTTGATATGTTTTGTTCGGTGTAATGTGGGTTCGATACTTCCTTCATTCATTATTTGCTTCATTTTATTACTTACTGTTTTAGTTTTATTGTTATTTATATTATTGCTTTTTTAAATCAATTTTTAGTTAAATAACGCATTAACAAAATTGTTTCACTATAGAACATTTTTTGAAAGAATTATATTTCTATAATTTTAAATTGTACACTATTTATCGTTCCGTTTAAAACTATTTTTGTTGTACAGTATGATCAAAATATAGCAAAGGAATTGAAAGATATGTCATACGATCATTATGTTTGATTATGACGTATTACGTACATTTATTTATATTATTTAAATGAAGATCTTAATAGGTCTTATTTAAATATAAAGCTGAGGTGAAGCGTGTTTGTCTCACTTGCTAAACAGAAATTGACAAGACTCATCTAATCAATGTTATTCCCCCAGGTTGAGAAGTCCTCTTCAAGTCATGACGGTCAACTGACACATTTGACGCAGGAACTGGAGCGATTGCACGCTGAGAAGGAAGGAACACACCGCCAGCACCAGCAAGAGAAGGCCAAACTGAGGAAAGCTATTGCCGACAAGGAGCAGGACATGGTGGGATTAGAGCATTTACTATATCTATTAATGATAGTGTATTTATTTAAAAAAGTAAATCAATTAAAAGAAATCACGACCTCCTTTCGGTTTATTATGTGCAGCTTTACTCTCTGTGAGAGTAAATAATCCGCTCCCTTTAAACAGTATTGTGCTTTCACATAATACAACAGACATAATCTCTACAATACCCCTGTAATAAAGTAATAGCGTATTTACTTTCATAACCTATAAAATATGATATACGATTAATTTAAATTATTGAACTTGATATTATCTTTATAATTTCTGCTTAGACATGTCCATCCAGTGTCTTACTGTAGCTGAAAATGGATTTATTTTAAATTTATAAATCGGTTAATTTTAATTACCAGAAAATTACTTTGGTGGACATATTTTTTTGTAATTTTTATTGTTTGCAAATTATTTACAATTCTTAAAGTATAAATAGTATGACTAGTTATATGACTGTCTGTATGACTGTCTGTATGACTAGTTGTATGACTGGATATAGGACTGGTTGTATGACTGGTTATATGACTGATTCTATGACTGGATATAGGACTGGTTATATGATTGTTTGTATGACTGGTTGTACGACTGTCTGTATGACCGTTTGTATGACTGGTTATATGACTGGTTCTATATTACTGGTTATATGATTGTTTGTATGACTGGGTGTACGACTGTCTGTATGACCGTTTATATGACTGGTTATATGACTAGTTCTATGACTGGTTCTATGACTGGTTATAGGGCTCGTGTTGTATGACTGGTTCTATGAATGGTTGTATGACTGTTTGTACGACAGGTTTTATGACTGGTTGAACTTGATTTCCCCTGTATTTTAAAATCCATTTTGAATGTAACTTATGGTTTAAATTGTAATTGACACTAGATATTTAGCAATTTAGTAGCTCGCTTTTCTTTTCAATGATATTTTTCGACATATATTAAACTGAAATTATTTGTATTAACTACCAGGCCAGACAGAAGAGCCAGGAGTCAGAAAAAATGTTGGTCATGCAAACGGAGTCTGCCAATCAATTTTCTGAAGTTCAAAAAGAACTTGCCCAGACAAACAAAGTGGTAAGTTCCTAGTTCTTCTCTCACGTAATTATCTCTCTATATCCGTCAGAATTAGGATAATGTTGCCTCTTAAGACTTTGAAAATTCGAGTCTCACCAGTAATTATCATTTTAGGGTTTAAATGTATTTCAGCTAACTTTTAGCAGGCCTATATTTATTTTCATCATTGCCATTCATAATTATTATTTGGATATAAGTATCTATTTTGTTCAGTTTCGAACTCGTCAATCAAACCCAAACGATTTGCCTATTTCGCAACAAACTTATTAATATGTGCTCTGCAATTATTTATGGATAGTTACAACTAACTTATTATATTTCTTTCCATCAATCAGAATAAGCAGCTGGCCTCTGAAATGCAAATGACCCGCAATGATAACAAGAAAATGGCAGATGAACTTGAAAAAATGTCAATGACGCATCGACAGCATGACTCCCATAGCAGTGAAATCAAAACCAGACTCAGTCAAATTGAAGCTGAGGTGAGGATATTTTTGAACGGAGAGAGTATATTTGGACGTTGTTTCGTCGTCAATCGCAAGCTGATTTGATTTCACTTTCAGCTGGAAACTGTCCGGGCTGAGCGGGACACTCTGATGAGCGAACGGGACGAGATCGAAGGATTGGCCAATGAGATGAAGGCTGGACTCGATAACCGGGACTCGGAGCTTCACCAGCTGCAACAGTCGGTGCAACAGAGTGAACTGCACGCCAGGAAAATTGAAGAGGACTATGTGAGACATTATAACAGTAACCATAGTAACAACCATATCAACTTTTATTATAAACCAGTAATTGGTCCCTTAAAATTAAAAAAAAATGAAGTTAAGCATTACAATGAGGATATAATGAGCTTTATAAGATTATTATATCTATTATAAACGTCATAATTTCAGAGGAATTATTACTAAATACAAAATCAGATTTTTAAATGCATTTTATATGATAATGATATTATGAGAAAATTTATTTGAAAGTTTCAAAATCAATAATTGACTAGATATCAGCTTTCATAATAGTTCAATTTTAAAGGTGACGTATGTATCGAAATTATAAATTTTACTTTCAACATAAGTTGAATGGGTATAGTTTTTTGTGTAAAAGTAGGTGGTTCATTGATTTATCCTGTAAACGTTCTCTAGGGAAGCATTGCTGCACTTTTTATAGAAATATTGTTCTATTTCATTTCTTTTCCAGTCTAAACGACGCAATAATGACCAACAGCAACAGAAAGGCGCGGCGACCAAAATTGAGGACTTACTCAAACAACTTGATATGAAGGATAAACAGGTAATGAAAACAAAACCATTTTTTAATTCACCATATAATCATATTTTATAGTTATGCAATATAGTTTTTAGAATAAGGTTAGGTTTATAGGCTAAGTCATAAAATAATAATGGATATATTTTATTTTGGAAAGCTAATCAGGATATTAGATTGTTCTTATCCAAATTGAAAAATAGTTGAACTTTTGAAAAGTGCGTTCTATAATTAACCGAGTTATCTTTATTTAATTATTTACATTAATTATAAAATTTATAAATTTATAAATGCAAATCATTAAAATAACACACCATCGAAGTAAATTTAACTTTTAAATTCAACTAAAATAGATATATAAAATCGCTTTAAATTCCATTAGCTGTTGTTGAAAATGCAACGATCGTAAGCCTATCGAATATCTCATATCATTTTAAAAAATCTTATTTTTTATGAAAAACTCATGAAAGTTTTACATTTAAAGAAATTCTCAAGAAAAATTTATAAAACCAGACTAAATCTTTGGACATCGTGAAAATTTTAAAATTCTAGTCTAAATCATCTAAAATGAAAAAACTAGATTTTTTTCGCTCAGCTCGCTTAGATTTAACAATTAAACAGTTTTTTTCGCACAAACATTTTTGGTAATAATATGACATTATAATGTAGTATTAATAACAAATATTTTAAAAGGGTTTAATTATCTTAAGTAACGCATTTTATGTGCGTTCAATCGCGAAAATGCAAGCAAACCTGAATGAAAATGGACATAATAAGAATGTAAACCCTGCTGAAATATAACGCTGCATTATAATAACAATATAGTAATGTTGATAGCACTTTACTAGACCATATCTGAACTCTTCATCCATACCCGACCGTTAGTGTATTCAATTATGGCCACTCAGAGAAAAGTCAAAGAAAAAATGCTATAAACTCTTCTGAAATAGGAAATTCGCACAGATAACCTTTCAGTTAGCTCACACACACCACACGGACACACACACACGCTAATAGCATTCCAGCCAGCTGAACAGCCAACTTTGCACCTACGCAGATCACCCACCTCTCCGGGCAGCTGGAACGAGCGGCGGGTGAAATCAGTGAACAGCAGGACCTGATGACGGAGCTTAACCGCCAGCTCTCCGCCGCCGCCGCCAGTCAGGGGGGAGCTGCCGGGCAGACGCAGGAGCTCACTGCCAGTGTGCACCGGCTCCAGGAGGAAGTCAAGGCCGCCAAGCGGGCAGTGCAGGAGCGCGACGACCGGGTCAATAAGCTAGAGACGCAATGTGTAAGTGTTGGCTGTGGAGTGTTGGCTGTGTGTGAGTGTTGGCTGTGTGTGAGTGTTGGCTGTGTGTGAGTGTTGGCTGTGTGTGAGTGTTGG
>JAUZND010007730.1:0-10223 GCA_034780555.1 Coelogynopora nodosa | reverse complement strand
CCCCCCCCCCCCCCCCCCCCCCCCCCCCCCCCCCCCCCCCCCCCCCCCCCCGCGCATGGTCCAGAGTCGACATATCTCCTACCACTCTGATTATATATTTTACAGTGGAATATAAATAATATAATTCAAATATTCACAGTTATGCAATACATGCATTAATAATATTATATATACATTAAATAATGTTTTAGCTCCACTCTGAAATTTAAATACTTAAATTTTATTAATTATATAATAATAATATATACATTTTAAATTATGAGAATTTAATTAAAAATTTAGTAGATTTAAATAATATACCTTTACTTATTAAAATTAAATATACTTTAATATTATGTCAATAATTGTTTGCATTTTCTTAGTCTCTTTATTCTAAATATACTTGTTTATATAACACAGTTGTAAAATTTGTACAATTGTAAAATACAGTTGTACAATTTCAATTTAAATGGATATGCATATAATAATTAATAATTTTTCATTCTAAATTATTGTATATTCAAGTCTAATAATGTTAAAATAATAGATACACGTTATACATATCCAAACTCCAGTATTAAAATTATATATTTTTGGTTAAGATGTTTAATAATAATAATGTAAATTTTGTTACTAACAATATTATTAGGTATAATATTACAATATTTTTGAAGAGAAAAAACAGTGTAGCCTATCAATTAAATGGAAAGTAAATTTAAGCAATAAAAAATATTAATATGATACATGGTCATGAATATTATATTAATTAATATTGATTATTTCATAATTTTATTCTCAAAATAATTTTTGTCATATAGTGAGTACATCCAGTAGATTAAAGATAATTATTTAGTAAAACATTAGTAAAAATAACAGTACAATGAATATTTTACATATACGTTTAAAGTAGCAAAACATTTGTACCTAACACCATGAACGATAAAATAAAATTTAAATATGTTGAAATTTACATATAACCGAACAACATTAAACATTGAATAATTAAAACAATACTATAATTCAACAAATGTATTGCAGAACATGCGTATTTCGATGAAACACTGTGTCTTTTGATAAAACTCTGTGTATTTAGATAAAACACAAGAAACACATGCGTATTTAGATAAAACATGAGAAACACATGCGTATTTAGATAAAACACGAGAAACACGTGTGTATTTAGATAAAACAAGATAAATACAAATATTTATTTAGATAAAACACGAGAAACACATGCGTATTTATATAAAACACGAAAAACACATGCGTATTTAGATAAAACACGAGAAACACATGCGTATTTATATAAAACACAAAAAACACATGCGTATTTAGATAAAACACGAGAAACACATGCATATTTTGATAAAACACGAGAAACACATCATGCGTATTTAGATAAAAAACGAGTAACACATGCGTATTTAGATAACACACGAGAAACACGTGCGTATTTCGACAAACACATGTGTATTTGGCAACAAACAGTGTGTTTTACAATAAACACAGAGTATTTAATTTTTACATCTCTCGGCCACCATAAGTTGGGGCCACTTGTAGGGAAACTTGTAAATATATAAAATAGGTAGTAAGTAGGTAATAAGTGCCAACATAAAAACAGTTCTCAGGGACGTTTTATCAAACTTTAGTTGACATAATAATTGAAAAATAACTGTAAAATGAAGTCAATACGTTAATTTTAACAAAGTTGTTTGTGTAGTGTACAAATACTCAAATTATATTTTTTATAAAATATATAACTATATTATATTGATCAAGTTTGGCATAGCCTACATCATTTTAGAAAAAAAAATCAATAGCGCTATTACGTGAACGGCTATGAATCACAAACAAACTACTGAAAAATTTGGGAGCTAGATTGGAAGCAGTGCTTATTAGAAAATTTGAGAACTTATAAAATTTTAGGGGTCTTTCATTACCAGTTATAGGGGTACTTCTCTTTTACAGTCAGGGACATTTATTTCTCTATTGAATGCATATTAGGCAATTATAACCAGTCAACATTTTGGATCCATGTCTATTTAATATTTCGAAGTAAATGAATTTCTTATTCAATTTACATTTTTGACGACATACTACAATTTATACATTACACGCATCGTTTTATGAAATTCAACTATAATAAGCATGAGTATACATAGTATAAGAATATATTTACCCAGAATATAATATATTCCAGGTACAACGTTAACTGCTATTATTACATATTAAAAGCAGAATACAATATATCCAACATAATCACACCTACGAGGCAGTTTACTAACCTGATCTTTGAGCACAAATTTGTCTTGGGGTTGAGGCAGAACTTGCACTCCCGACACTGTGGAACGTAGAGCGGGATGACGTGATCCCCAGCCTTAACGGAGGTGACTCCCTCGCCCACACTTTCCACCACCCCGCTACCCTCGTGCCCCAACACTGACGGGAAATTCCCCTCAGGATCATGTCCATCCAGAGTGTAGGCGTCCGTGTGACAAACGGCAGTAAAGAGAACACGGATACGTACTTCCCCAGCTTTTGGCGGACTAACTTCCACCGTTTCTAGAGAGAGTGGTTGCTTGGCAGCCCAAGCGACTGCAGCACGACATGTGATTGGCTGTATCAAATGTAAGAAGTGAATAAATCACAAACATTAAAAAATTATTTAATTCTACTCAATTTCATTTTAGAACTGAAATTAATAACAAAATATTACAAAACTACAACACTTTTTTGACAATGAAAATTTTTAAGAAATATATAAATAATGTCATAACATTTTTTTTAAATAATTTAAACAAAAGCCGAATTTAATCCATAACTTATACATAGACTGAAGATTATAATCAACCATTTTTTTAAAAATTAATGTGTATTTATATACAGCAGTATATATTCCTTTCAGAAGATATTTCATACTCCTATTCAAAGTTCAAATAGAAAAAACAATTAGGATACCATTTCCTACTTAGAGTTAAAATTAAGTAGAGTTCTGGGGCGAATTCCCTAGAAATGAATTATGCATTTACTATTAAAAGAGGTAATCATACATAGAAAACTTATTATAAAATGTAATCCAACAATCTAGTAAATATATAATGTCATTCACCCTTTGAAGTTCATCTTTTTCACTTTACCATTTGTTACAACACAATAATTATTGTTATACCACTTTCGTTATCGATCCCAATGTAAAAGAGAGTGTTATAACTACCAATACTTTATTGAACAGTGTAGTATAACTAATAACAGTGCAGTATAACTAAATTTGTACCACTTTGATAGTATAAAATTTGAAAATATTGAAAGTGAAAGGTCTTCCAAAAATACTAACCAGTTAAAAATACTGCCAGTTAGAAAGTGTGATTTATTAAAATAAAAATTTATTAATCTATATTATAGCATACACTTTATACCATCCTAAAACTTACTGATATGAATTTTATTATGCATTGTTATCTAGATAGAATATCATAAAATTATTAATGTTTGTTGTAATAAGTTGAGTCAATATAGGATAATTTATTAATTGGTAGTTTTCCAAATTGTTAGAGCCCAATATTAAAACCATGCAACTGATTTAGTCTTAGTGTAACTTGATACTTTAATAAATCTCCATGTGCAAAAGATGAAAGATGGTAAACTGTCAAGCCATTGGTATATTTTACTAAAAATATCACATTTCTGAATACCATTAATAATTCTTATAATATATTCATTAAAAACATAAAATAATAAATGAAATAATTACATTAGTATACATTATATTTACAAACAATGTAAATAAAATAAATATCATAATCTACTATAAGTTTCCTAAACTAAATATAATAAGTTACATGTTACTGATAATTTCTTTAAATTTCTAAATGTAAACTAATAAAAAATCTATTATTTAAAAAATATATTATAAAGTTGTTATTATATAAATACAATACATATATGCATCAGCTAGGATATAAGTATTAATATATTATAATTAAGGTCATTAAGATATGTAAAATTCATACCTTAAATAAATTTTAACCATTCTTAAATTTTATCAAAAAAATTGATGGAACAGAAATATAATATATTTAAAAAAAATTGTTTATCTGACGTTCTATAAAATCACTATTAAAAAATAAATATGTTACGTAAAATCATAATAATTGCCATGTTCCACAAATATCTCCCGAAGTTAACACATATGTACATCATCTATATATAGTTCATCTGGCCATTCAATAGAAAAACTCTACAATGAAAGCAAATGTGCACATAAAGAGACTAGGGCAAATGGTGGGGCTCAAAACACTCAATACATAAATAAACTTTCCATTTGCTGCACCTCATGTTTACATATCCAGTATGTATCTCACGGTTTTGTAGCGAAGAGTTTGTGGAATAACTGCAACATGAGCACATTTATCTGCTTGCCCACAGAGGTGGCTGATGTAAAATTGTACAATTTTTCTGTGAAATTCAAGCTGGAATATACTTGGTTCATCAGTCATCCTGGAGGCAACCCAAACATTCACCATCACCATGTCATGAAATTGTATAAGTGGCCAGTACAACTTTTTTCCTTGAATTTGAATACAATATGCCAAGAACATGTTGTCATGTCTGTCAAGATGGCCCCATAGAGTTAGAGTAGTCAGCAACTGACTGAGAACAATAAACATCAATTTTTTTCTGTACATTTTTTTTCTAGAAGCTGCCACTAATCCTTTATCACTCACCACAGATTCCTTATTCACAATCATCACTTGACCAAGAACATCCTGTTGATAAAAAAGAACCACAAATTATATATGAATTAAGAATATTAGGTAATCTATTATTAAAATGTTACATGTGGTATTTCATTTCCCAACATCTCATCAGAATTGCTCTTTTCTTCATCACTAACTGCTGTTGGGTCTGGAGGCAAAAGCACTACTTCTAAAGCATTATCTGAATTGGCAACTGCATCAGTCAACTTGTCAAATAAATTTTGATTATTCATATAAACATGTGCACAGTGATAAAACTTCACTTATAAATAATGAGCATACAAAACTCTTAATGAACAAATAACCTAAGAACTGGCCAATCAATAACCTGGACATTAAGAGGTTAGGCAGTGGGATGTTTGGTGTCAACTCAAAAGTGGCACCGAATTAGGTACATCATGAGTCAATGACATAACCCTATAATTGCCAACCTAGTATATAACCCAGTTTTGCCATGTATTAAACTTAATTTCCATATTCATTTCTACATTCATTTCCTGATTTATCTAGAGAACCACAACACCTATGACGTCATCAAGATTTAGATAGGCGTTTTACTATGTAAATGTATCCATTTACAGATTCATCTAGAGAACCACAACACCTACAGAGATGTACTATATATCAAAATGAAGCTTGAGCGATTCTATTATATACATTTTTTTGCTAGACTCAAAACTTACATTTACATCATGGTAAAACGCCTAGATCTAAATCTTGATGATGTCATATCTTAGGGATAAAAGCAAAATTTTGAGTCTAGCAAAAAATGTATATAATACAATCGCTCAAGCTTCATTTTCATATATAGTACGTCTCTGTAGGTGTTGTGGTTCTCTAGATGAATCTGGAAATGAATATGGAAATTAAGTTTAATACTTAGGTCATAATTAGGTAATAAAACATGAAAATAAATGCTGGCTGTTTGTAGAATCGAAAATAACAAATTTGTTTATTCTATAAAAACTGCTGATTTGATTTTGAATTATCAAAATATAATTATTCATTTTAGAGGCCTTTTCATGTATTCAAAGTCCTTAACCCTCAAAAAATCTCATTTCAGTGGTGATGATTTTATAGGCTACATTGCTTGCATGGCCATGAACCCCCAGTGTGTTGTTTTATATTGTTTTCAATTTTTTCCACTGAAACTCACAAAATTCATTGATTGCTCAGAATTTTGTGGTAGGAGGGGTTTGGGTATGTTTTTTTGTAATAAGTAAGTCCTTTAATTTTATACAATATTAAATTTGTGGTTTATTGTATTACTATTATAAATCTTATAATATTATTAATAATATAAGCATAAACTAATAGTTTATAATAGAGTATACCACACTAATATTTAAGCCTATAACAATTGTTTTTAAGGGGCAAAATTAATAAGTAACTTTTTTTTAAACTGATGTGTGCATCAGCAACTAAATTTGTGGTTAAATATGTGCATTTACACTTAAATAAGCAGTTGAATTTATATTATTGATTCTGAATAATCCAGAAATTAAATCTAATGGGGGCATATCAATAATGTATGTTCTATTCAAATTTCTAAGGATAATACCAAGTGCTGTTTTAAGTATTAAGGGTACAATACTACCAAATAGGAGCTCTAACTGACACATGTATGGGTACTTGCTTGGTCTTTCCCTGGATCAACCCCTGGAAATTGCTGTTTGGTCTAAATTTATAAATCATATATATTTTAATACAATTAATCATAACAGTTATCTATTATTTACAATTTTCAAAATAGAATTAATGTTACAAATAAAATTTTAAACAAAAATAATTTCAATTTTGTGCGGACCATATAATTTTTTTTATCTGAACCAGATATGTTTTATTCAGTCTTGACTAAAATAAATTAAATAGTTTTTTTAATTTGTCCTTAACAGATCAAAATTAATTTTATTATTTTGTATGTACTGATTTATATTTGGTCTCAACCATGCCAATCTGTAGTGAGGCCTCCCAATCATGTGGGCAGAGGCCAGGACTGGAGGCTTATGGAAAATATAAAGTTTTTTGATTATTTATAGACATATGCATGATCACTTAGTTATTAATATCAATAGTTGTTAATTATTACATTAAATATGAGAGTAGTATACTTAATAGAAGCATTTTTATCACTAATATGTTTTAAAAAATAACAAAAACTCAACTTTTGATTAAAATTACTGATTTGTAATGTATTCAATATTCATACAAAACAACATACATTTATTAATTCAAATTATTTCTTTACTAAAATTACAATTATAACAATAATCGCCTCAGACATGCAATAGTGTCGGGGATTGTTTTATTTAACCTATCAAACATAAGAATCAAACACCTCAATCAGCATGTTTGGAATGTGAAGCATTGGCTACTGCTAGTGCAATGGTTTTTAATACACAGCATAACAAGTAAGACACCATTCTACTGCACTTGAGTCAGTTGAGTCTTCTGCCAATGCTTATGAATGCCTACTACAAGTGCAGAGAGGCAATATTGACACAATAATTTTTTTAAATGCATTTTAATGCATCTAATGTATAAAAATATTTTAGAATATAGTTATATAAATAATTTAAGGGAATTTATTTTTTACTGTTTTACCATCACAAAATAAAAAAATTGTTATTTAGTTTATAATGGGGTACATAGGTATGCAACTAAATGATTGCACAACGCACACATGGAGCACAAATTAGCACACAAGCATGTTACATACTCATAACACACAGTCCAGCTCCTTTATTGATTAGCAGCCAATCAATCCAGGCAATTGCCAAGCATACTGCATAAAGCAGGTGTTCCCAGCAGTCAGTTGGTGCCTCAAATGCTTTTAAGCTGAATAAATGTCATACATTAACTTCTGTTATGTTTTTTACATTCTCACACTCATATTACTTTATTTTATTGACATTTTATATAGGTAATATTACATACAATGATTGATTTTCCCCCATATATTTCATGTATCTAAACATGTTCATATTTTTTTGGTATCTTTGAATATTATAAGTACTTAATAGAGTTCATTTTTTGCTATTTTCATCAATACAATTTTCCAAAAAAAATTTTTTAGCTGATTGATTGCAATAATTTTATAGCAAATAGTAAGCTACTAAAAGTTGTCCAAGTCAGAAAATTTCAGAAAATAATATGCAGCTGAAAAAAGTGACAAACATTTGAAAAGTGGATATATTTATCAATTTATATGAATATCATCTAATTTTCTTTAATTAACATTTATAGATTATGTTTTTTGTTGAGAATATTATTAAAACTATCTTAAATGAGATATGTAAATTATGCAATAGACGTTTATAAATTACAGGAAACCCCCTGGTGGTTTGTTCTAAGTTTAAAAAGAGCAACTGAATTACCTACTGTTTGTATTGACATGTGTATAAAATAATATAAAGTTGTCATAGACCATTTGTTTTACTCATAATTTTTATAATTTTTTATTCAACTATAATAATAATATTTTACTCTAATTTTCAATTAATAAATATTTTTTTCATTTTTAGTAAGTATTTATACTTTGTAAAAATTAGTAATTTTAATTTTTGGTTATGATAAAATTAGGACAATCCCATTTTAAATTTCAATTAAATATATTTTCATAATATTTAAAAAGCATATTTTTAATGATTTTCTAAAATAGATCTGAAATATGTATAGTTATTTTTTTCTTCTAATAATAAAAAAATAACTATTAAATATGGTACCAAACACTTTTCCTGTTTAAAACTGTCCTTCTGTTTTTATCTTCAGGCCTGCCAACTGTCCCGGTTTTTAGGGGCTGTCCCAGTTTTCTAATATTCTAGAGTTATATTTTTTAGTCTATGTTTTAAGCATTTTGTGAAAATTGTCGAAATTTTTTACATGCTACGCGCGATTTAGTTTAAGTGTTTACTTTTCGATTTTGTTAACATCTGTTTTCATTATCTATGTAATACAATATTTGTATCTTATATCAGGTCAGATAATACCTACTTTTACATTATCTACATTTCTTACTCAGTAAAAAATTTCTTATAGCTCCAAAAATAAATCAGTTTTGTATTAAACTGTATTGTTTTTAAGTGTATATGGTTATGTAAACTATAATCTGTTATGACCGAATTTAAATAATGACAATTCTCCTGCATTCTAAGTCTCAAAATTGAACAATTTTCCTTGCAAGCTTGGATTTATAGACTATGCTGCTCATGTAGCCATACCAATATTATGTCCCGGTTTCGAGTATCCAAAGGTTCGCAGGCCTGTATCTTTATTGTAAATTTATTTTATAGAATTATTATATTTTGTGAACTCTTGATTATAATGTGATATTTTTTTCCTATGTAACGTCTATTCCAGTGTGGAAATATTGTCTGAACTATGTCAGAAAGTGATAGTGAGGATGAAGTGATGCCTGCATCCACAAAAAAGGGTGGCAATAAGCGACTATCTGTGGAGCGAATATATCAGAAAAAGACTCAGTTGGAGCATATTCTACTTCGTCCAGATACCTATATTGGATCAATAGAAAAACTTACAGAGACGATGTGGGTCATGGATGAACAAGAAGGGAAGATGGTACAAAAAGAAATTACTTATGTTCCTGGATTGTACAAAATTTTTGATGAAATTTTAGGTGAGCTATATTGTAATTATTATTTAGTAATCAATTAGTGTGTATATTAATATAGAGAAAAAATTTGTGATTGTGTAAATATATTATATATATATATATAATCTTATTTCTGAATATGAAGTAATTGTTTTATATATAATGTAAACCAGTATTTGGGTAGGAAATTTAAACAGATTTCTCAATGCAACCAGCCCATAACAGAATGTTTATATATCATAAAAGCTTATCACTTATTTTTTAAATCTAAATTAATGATGATAATATTATGAAATTTATAAACCAGGACAATATAATCAATTCGTTTAACCTATTTTGACTCCCCTATTTAACTTATGTCCTGGGTACCTATACTAGTTACAAGATATAGTTATAAAAATCTAATTATCTACCCCTCTTCAATAGTGTCTATCATACATTATATTTTAATTTTATAAATACATACTTAGTTAACTGTAAATTAACGCAACTCAATTTAGTATATAGCAGTAGTCTTCGTTTCAATAATGGTTTTGTTTTGTGATTAATTTATTCTACTTCTAGTAATTATTGGTATCCGAATGTTCGTTTCTTTAGGATTCTGTTTTTAACAAATTTATTAAAAATTTATTTTATGTTCTAGTTAATGCTTCTGACAACAAGCAACGTGATTCCAAGATGACATCTATTCGAATTGATATAAAACCGTAAGTCATTCTAGTTAAAATCGTTACATTTGTTTAGCAGTTAGTTATTTGTTGTAACTTATTGTTTAATTATTATGTCGCTTTTAATATTTCAGTGAACAAGGCATGATTCGAATTTGGAACGATGGTAAGGGTATTCCAGTAATTCATCACAAAGTAGAAAAGATG
>JAUZND010007729.1:0-10223 GCA_034780555.1 Coelogynopora nodosa | reverse complement strand
AGACAACTCCACAGATATATAATAGAAGAAGCGAACTTCTTAGGATCAGAGAGAGAGAGACGCCTGGCTCAAGCGTATGGTATAAGATAATAAGAACTCTCCATGCGGTTTTTACGATAGAATATAGATCAAATTGATTGACACCCAATGATTGAAGCCGACCGCAAATGCATTTTACACAAGCACACAAAAAAAAAACGAATAACAGCGCGTAACATGAACATTTTAATAATATAATCTGAAAGGCATTAAGTAGGCTACACATTTTATATATTATTTATTTATGAATATTTTTTAAATCATGTCTCAACCTAACCTCTAATAGTTATTGCATTTTAAACCTATTAAAATTTCCGTAAAATTGGGATGCATGTTCATTAAACGAAATATTTTTAGAAATCGTATGTATACAGGTAAGGAGTAGGTAAAGAAAATAATTGCTTATAGTGGCGAGCGATAAATACTTACTACAATGTAGGATCAATTTCAAATGATTAAATAGCTAAGCCACACGTTCCAGAACAATATTCTAAAATGGATTATGACAACAACTATCTTTTTGCATTTGAGTTATATAACAGGATAATGCTTCAGTGCGCTTTTTCATGACATTGTTAAAAAGTAGAAAACCCTAAGAAACTATCCAGTAAAAAAAGGCTAGCATATTAATTACAAAGAAATCAAAAGCAAGAATACATATATTGTATATCTATTAATTTTAATGCTACACAAAACATACATATTGATACACCGTTCACAAACAATAGCACATGTACCGTTATATAAAAAGTCAATGATAATAATATGCACTTATTACATGTACAGAATACAATATAATTAACCCACTACATAAAATAAATAGTACCTGAAGTCTCTAAAAAGAATGTTAATAAAATTATTTTATATTCTATAAATGTATTAAATTTATACAGTATAATCCGCACATAACACACTTGAAAAAATTTGCTAATGTCTATTAAATCTAAAGTATTTATTGTATAGTACGACTTGCACAAAAAATAAAACGTATCATTGGTGGAGGAAATATATATTAAAATTCAGGAGGCTAAAAATTGATAACAGAGTTGAAAATACACGTAAAATAGCTTAGAAATATATACTTTCACTCTACTCCACCTTTCAAAACCCTTCACTGCGTCAAAAACGTACTATAACAAGTTAAAAACATTACAAACAGTATATGTGAATTACACTATATACATACATTTGAAAGTGAAAATTAACTGCTAGAAATAGTAACAATAAAAATATATACATAGTTAATACAAATTAATTTTAAACGCAAATTTGCAAAGCGGTGCTATATATAGCTGAACAATCACAGTAAAAAACGTTACTCCGCTAGTATACACAAAACATGTGTTAGTAATAAATGTAACATTGTGATATACAGTATAGCGGTATACATAAATCATATTTTACACACAGTACCCATAACTGTAACAAATAAAATGATTTAAAGAAATGCATAACTAAAATAATGATTTACAACTTAGCATTATATTTATTCGACTAATTAAATTATAATACAATGTAGTATTATTTGTAAAAAAAAATTTTTTTTTTTTTTTAATAAGACCAGTTTATTAAGGCCAATTTTTAATCAGTTGAGCTCATTTAGTTTGAAATAAATAAGACTCACTACTAAAAAGAATAAATTTTGACATTAATTTTAAATACCAAATTTTACAAAAAATGTATTATTACAAAAATTAAGAAACTAAATTTGAACAGCACTAGTGAATAAAAGTTGCAATAATTTTGCAATTAAGTATAAGATGAAAGAGAAATAAAAAATATCGTTATTTTGTTATATAATAGAATAGTTGTTGATCATAAAAATTCACATCTTTTTTAACTGATCCATTTTGCAAATCCTTCGCTTACTAATGACCATCCAACATTCCAACTGTAATCAGGCGATTGCATCGATACTCTAACCAGTTTGTCTTTCTCTCCTAGAGATGCTTTAAAAATGAGAAAGTCACCCGAATTGATCAGATGCTGTTTCCAAGAATCCGTGACATTATCACAATCCGACTGTTGAATCCAGGCCAGGCCAACAGTAAAAAGAGTTCGGGGGAAGTGCTTTACATCAGGTACTAAGGAATAAAGACAGCTGGTAGGCAGAGGCGCATACACAGGATCACCACCACCGTCTAATCGACGTAAAAAAACGCACAACTTGCCTCGCAAATACGGTTTCACGTCCATAACTCGAACTCGTATATATTCACCTTTATAATGGTACACACAATGTAGTCCAGCGACTATGTTGGACACTAGAGGTACCTTATTGACGCTATACGCACTTTGTAGACTTTCTTTGAGTTGAAGGGAATCACTTTCAGATTCCTTCGAAAGAGAAAGTTCTAGCTGGTCGATAGAGTCGACGTTGACAACTCTCATGCGGTGAGGACCTCCTTTAAGGTAGTCACGATCAGGCACAGTGCAGGAGGGTGACGAACTTTCCGGACCTAAGAGATAGGTCTCCATTGATGGACGACAAATCGAAATACGACCAGACGCTGCCAACTGATTCACTAGCGGATATATACGATGGTGACCCGCATCCTGCGCTAGAGCCATGAAGTCACCGCCGCGTTGAGACTTAAAGAGATCCGGAAGATCATGTAAAGGTATGCCCGTCATAGAGACAACAAGGGAGGTCAGGAAGTCCAGGATTTCTGCAAGTTCTTTGCCAACCGTGAGACTTTGTATCTTTTCATCACAGGGTAGAAAATGTGACTGTCCACTTGGACTACGTACCTTTCGAAGTAAACCATGATGAACGGCATAGTCCAGTAGGTCACCTTGCGTCTTGAATCCAAACCTTAGATAGTCCAACCTGTGTCCGCAACACATCGTAAACTGGGACCAAAAAGAACCCTCGGTTAGTACAAATCCTTTTTTCTGAGCAATTCGAGCCAAACTTTTAATTTCAGCTTGCGTACTTGAATCCAAATGCTGTTTAACCGTCGGTTGAGGACGGATTCGAAAATGACTAGTATGACACGTAGTTCTGTGTGTTCCACTTCCTTTTGATCTGGGTTTTTTTCGTCTTGATTTTTCGACCATCAGACGAATTTTGGCTTCACCCCCTTTGCAGGAACTAAGAGGAATGCTAATTACTGTCTCGCAACCAACTTGACTAAATTTAAGGTGATCCTTATAACTTAACACCAATTCTCGAGGGGTGCTGAAACCTAAACTTGTGTAGGGAAGATTTCCGCCGGTTAACTCACGGTAATCACGCACTAGACGCGACATTGTCATCAGGATGTCTTTGGGGCATGAAAGTACCACTGAGCGAATACTAGTAATTATTGGGTCCATATCTGACATCTGAAAAAATATTTAAGACATAATTAACAAGATAAGATATAATGTTTAACAAAAATTATAACGAAATATAACAAGCACAAATATACACGAAATATACAGCGAAAAACCGATTATAGCGCAAACGAACTAGTTTAGTTCTAACACTGGTAAATAAAAATGTTTAACTATGAGATTGAATTATATAATGATCAAACAAAATTTCTCAATTTAATTTTAAATTAACTAGCCGATAATGTTGATAATATAATGTAATTAATGTAATAAAAGAATTATTTACTGTGAGTCTAAAACAGATTTCATACTAATGAAACCTTAACAGATGTATTCATATACTAAACAACAATTAAAATATAGTAAAATAAATATCGTTCAATGTAAAATTTTTCTGTATGACATCATTATTGGCGGTATATCAACATTGAATCAGTCCAAAACTTAAACAGGTTTTGTTTTAGTCATAAATGTATTACCAGCAAACACTTGTTTTATCAAAAAATGCAGACAAA
Source organism: Coelogynopora nodosa (assembly GCA_034780555.1). Taxonomy (NCBI): domain Eukaryota; kingdom Metazoa; phylum Platyhelminthes; order Proseriata; family Coelogynoporidae; genus Coelogynopora; species Coelogynopora nodosa. The sequence continues at coordinate 6,351 of JAUZND010007729.1, read as the reverse complement.
CTTATAATCTAAGGCCTCTATAACTTAATATACATGTGACCATATGTGTATAAAAAAACTATTTCACTAAGAGGTCAAACATAATGTACTAGTAGATAGACATAGATATAAAAGTGACTAAGTTTTATAAGAAAACTTGGTCTTTATACTACATTTATTCTGGCACCCTTTGGGTCATGTGACTAACCCTTGAAATTATCCTATTTTAAATTACTTTATTATAGAAACAAATTTTTATTCAGGTTGAAATTCTTAAAGCAATCTCTAAGGGCAACTTGATAATGGCGGAATTTAGGAAACTACTGTTACAGAATTACTTCACAGATTTACGTTTAAACAGCTTAAATAGCTGTTTTAATTGGTCTTTAAACATACTATGAAACACAAGCCACCTTACATGGATCCAAATACTAATCTCTCATGACTGTAGAATCTGTTTTAGTGTTTATTGATTGTAAAATTCATAAATCAAATAATTTTTAGTGTTTTTGTTCCCCTTGATTTTCTCAAATGAAATTGAAGGTTTTTGAGGTCCTGCACAAACACTGATATCAGGAATTCTGTGATTAAGCATTCCATATTGTAATGTAAAGGGCATATACATCAAAAGCTAGCTTTATCAGCATGGATATGAGTTGCATGTCATGCTGCTTTATAATGCTTAACCAGGAGTGTTGGCAGCAGAGTTCCTTTGCTTTACCAGCAATCCCATGAATACTACTCAAGTGATCTACTACATATTTCAATGCCTTCCAACCATATGTACCTGACCATTGTTATCAGTTTTTTTGTGCTTAACCACTATTGACATAACAAATCTGTAATTTCAGACCATAAATTCTTTCCAGTTTACAGCCTTTGTAACATGATACTTGCTTTGTATCAGCAAATAAGGTTGAACTGTGATATGTTGCAGTCACTGAAGTGAAAAGTTTAGCTGTTACAACAAATAAAATTGCTGTTTCAATTGTCACATTTCATATAGGCAAAGGTTGAGTTTTTGCCATGTATGAGTTTGAAAGTAGAGCAATTGTCATGTAATATCTATTTCATTACATGTGGCTGATTTTTTAGTTGGTTCTTACTACAAATAAGTTTGATGTTATTAGACAATATAAAAATCTACAAGGAACATGTAAATTACATTATTGACATATACCAAAATGACTGAATAAATAACAAAATATTTTCCTTTTTTTTATTAATGTCATGCCACCTTTTTTTTTTCATCCAGTCAAATTGCCAATAATTCCATTCAAATTTGCATAGATATTTTAGATTCTGACATAAATTTACCCTTTGGCAATTAAGCTAAAAAATACAACCCAGATTGGAACTGCTAACTGTAATTAATCTCACTGTTAGTGATAAACTAATCACACCAGTTAGTGATAAACTTTCGATTAGCTTGTTGTGAACATATTTTTAAATTCATAATTAAAATAAGGATGTTGAAAATAAATAGTTAGATAAAAAATGAACAAACTTCTATCAGGATAGTTGAGGCTATGGTCTTTTAATATAAAAATTAAGCATAGTAGTATATTTGACTAAATAAATTTTTTATGGTTTTATACAAAAATATCATAATTGACTATAAGGGATTTTTTTAATTTTATATAATTATAGTGTAACCTGTAAACTATTTAGAAAGCTTAAATGTGCCAAAAAATTATATGTAATCAAACTACTTTGCTATGTATCTGTAACAAGCATAATAAATAATATATTTATATACATTCAAACCAGCCAAAACATTTATATTTTTACAATAGTTCAACTTTAAAGATAAAAATAGTGGAACAATATATTAATATTCAATGATTATGAGGGCATGCAAGTGCCCTAACGAAATAATGCACTGATTCCAGAATAATCATTGAATATCGCTATTGTGTCTAATTTTAATCAATGTTCAAAATTATGCAGATCACAGCATCAATACATATTTAAAATTTTAATTATCTCTATCTTTTAATATATATAGTGCCCGATTTTATACCACATTGTTGCATGATTTTGAATTATTTTTACATTGTTGCATGCAAATGTTGGGATTGTACATTTGAAAGTTAGGTAGGCCCTACAATATAAAAATACTAACTGGACAAAAATATTCTTAACTGTCCAAAACAATAAAATCAAGAAAGTGATTATTATTATTTTGCATGGCTATCAAAATTAAATTGTAAAAAAATTAAAAGTTTCATGACTAGTTCATACTTTCTGGTAAGCTATTACTTTACAGATTTCCTAGTTTTTTTTTCTATTGATGTTCTCAGGAACACAAAACTAATACAATTTAAAACTTTTCCCATAAGTTTTGCCATATATTTTGCTATGCCTTTCTAATATAAATAAATGCAATGGTTTACACATAGGGAGATAGATGTTCTACAGATGTCATAAATATTAGTTTATAGATTACATTAAATTCTGTTCAATTCCTATAGACCTCCACTCACATTTGTTTGAGCTTAGTGGTTGTCCAACAACAAAAAAAGTTAAAGCTATTTTTAATTAATATGTTGACATATAGCAAGAATTCTAACCTTTCTTGAGGTTTCCTAAAAACATTTTTAGAATGCAAGATAAAGATGTTGGATAGTTACCAGGCAGCAGTCCTGGCAAATGATTAGTGGTTGTAGAGTAGTTGGGTTGCTCAGTTGGGAACTTTTTAATATCACCAATCAGTTGATGAAAAACATATATGAATTATCTTTGTTTACTTAATAATTATTCATCTTTATATAATTAATCCATAAATATACAAGGTGGCCATGCTATACTTTTTAAAAATCAAGTATAATTTGAGTATATTGGAAAAGTAATTTGATTACCCACTGATTTGGATCATGAACTAATTTGTCCAATTCATTATGTTTAGGTTGATGATCTTTGAAAAGATTCTCTGATTTTATGCATTAGTATATTAAAAAACAATTGATTTACACTGTAAAAAATAAAAACCACTATGTAAAATGTTAACAAAATATTATAATTATATGTATTAGTAAGTAAAACTATGTTGATAGATCACAATTATGCAAGTATACACACACAAAAAGGTATAAAAATATTAATATGAATAATGAATAAGACAATTAATTTTTCAAGTATATTACTAAAAAAATATGAGTAAATTTGAGTACATTATCAAAATTCAAATTTGTAATTAATAATTTAGGCATAATATAAATAAAAATGCATATTTTTATTAAGTAATAATCTATATATGAAATAACATTTTAAATATTAAGACTATATTTTACATTTATTTTATTATTATTTCTATTTATATACATTATACTTTTAATACTTTATAATTAAATAAAACTAATGATTACATAACATTTAAATATCAATACATGTGTGAAATGTTACATTTCCTGTCACTATTCTTGCAATGTATCTTCTATTTCCCCTCCTAATATCACCTCAGCATCGCTTCACAACACTCAACACTTGACTCTTTCTGCTAAGGACCCATCATGATGACACCTTACTTAGCTTCAACCAGCAATACACAATTTCAAAAACACTTCCAATCGAAATTCCTATATTTGCAGCCATCATCTCTACACTCATTTGAGCATCTTATTTGACCAATTTCTCCACTGCATCTTCTTGAACTAACATTGTGGCTGAGAGTGGACATCCAGTGCAGTCTTCATCTTCCAAAGAATGGCAACCACATTGAAATTCTTGAAACCACTTGCAAACAGTTGTATTTGATGGAGCCTCATTTCCAAGAGCTGTGGTTAGTCTCTGCATGCTATCTAGAGGATTCAAACCAGCTTTATAATTGTAGTAAATCATCGCATGATAGTGTTTTATTAGTTATAATAATTTTGCAGTAATTAATGCTTAATCACTCTTTAAATATTTCTGTGCCTGACATTAATAAAAATGTATGGGAGTTTGTGTGGGAGTTTGCTTTCATACTGAGTCCACTTACTTATTGAAGCCCCCTCATATTGTTATCTGTATATTATGTAGTCTGTCTTTGTGGTTCTCATTTTAATTATAAAGTAAAATATTTTATCTTAATCTATATACTTATTACTATAAACTGAATGCCTGTCTCATGTTATACAAAATTAGTTTTTCATGCCTTTTGCTATTAGTTTAAACACATTGTACTTGAATTTCAATATAACACACTCTTTCTGATAATGATCTCAATTATGGTCTCAAATATGGTATCAAGGCATTTTTAATATGGTCTCAAATTTTATGAAATTTTAATTTAAAAAATAAATACATTATGTATATTATTTTATTATTTAAATAGGATAATATATATATTATATTTATATTCAATATGCCATAGTAAATATATATATTAAAAATCTCATATTAATGATTAAGTTGTATATTATCAATATGATTAAAAAAATTGAGTTTTATATAATTATAAAAATATTTATTGACTCTTATTAAAACTTACTACAGAGCTGAAAACAGTCAACAATAGTAAAAATCAATAGTTCACAAAAAAATGCAACATTTTAACAAGTTTTGCAACATTGGAAAATAATAGTGAGCCAAGTATATAGTATATAATACTAATAGTAATATTATATATATATATTAAAACTAAAATAAAGCATAAAAATTAAATAAAACAAGCAATAAATTGGTTTATATTATTTGTAATAGGTTTTTAACTGAAAAAGTAAGAAAATAGTCACTTTTTTAGTACTAATATATATGTTACCAATGGATTGCAAAGTCAGACAGTTTGCTAACCATCTGGATAGATAGAAATATTATTGATACAATATTTATAACAAACGAAAGCTAAAAAATACATATTTTACTCATATTTAAATATTATGAAAACTTTTTTGGCCAAAATAATTTTTTATAATGGCCATAATAATATTTATAACAAACGAAAGCTAACAAATACATATTTTACTCATAGTTAAATATTATAAAAACTTTTTTTTTCTAAAATAATTTTTGGCCTATTAAAAAATTGCTAAAACATTTTTTTTAATCCTTTCTTTCACCTGTCTGCTGCATTTTCTATCTGTCTGGACAAATAGCAAATTTTGAACTTTTCAACTTTTAAAAATGTATAAATTATAATTACATAATTGTATCTTTAATCAATATTCATATGAATAATTGAAAATATTAATTTTTAAATGCTTTTGTTCACCCATATTTACATATCATCTGCAGCATTTTCTATCCATCTGGATGGATAGCAAATTTTTAACTTTTTAAACTTTCAATTTTAAAAAATGTATAAATTATAATACATAATTGCATCTTTAATCAATATTCATATGAATAATTGAAAAAAATGAATTTGTAAATGCTTGTATTCACCCATATTTACATACCGTATGTAAATATGATACCATCTGCTGCATTTACTATCCATCTAGATGGATACTAGCAAATTTTTAACTTTTTGAACTTTTATTTTTTTTAAATGTATGAATTATAATACATAATTGCATATTTAATCAATATTCATATGAATAATTGAAAATATTAATTTTTAAATGCTTTTGTTTACCCATATTTACATACCATCTGCTGCATTTTCTATTTGTCTGGACAGATAGCAAATTTTAAACTTTTTAAACTTTCAATTTTTAAAAATGTATAAATTATAATACATAATTGCATCTTTAATCAATATTCATATCAATAATTTAAAATAAAAAATTTTTAAATGCTTTTGTTCACCCATATTTACATACCATCTGCTGCATTTTCTATCCATCTGGACAGATAGCAAATTTTGAACTTTTAATTTTCAATTTCGTTAAAATGTTCCATATTTATATACTGTGTGAAGTAAATATTTACATAAAAGTGTACATAAGTATAGAAAATTAAAGCATTAAAACAAATATTTATTTTAATAAAGTAAATGATTATACAAGCAAAATGACCTATTTTAATAACTTTGTTCAGATGAGCCGGGTGGATTCTGCTTGTTCAAAAAATAGGTGAAATGAAAGCAAGTCAATGTCATTTGTGGATTTTAAAACATTTTGGGAAAAAATAAAGCATTCTTTTACATATATAAAGTGGACAAGTGAAAGGAAGAGCATTGAAGAAAGTGAATGAAAGCATTTAAAAATTAATTTTTTCAATTATTTGAGTGAATATTGAATAAAGATGCGAACATGTATTATAATTTTTACATTTAAAATATATAAAAATTTAAAAGTTTGCTATCTATCCAGATGGATAGAAAGTGCAGCAGACAGTATGCAAATATGGCACAGTGTGCTGCATGAAAGCCGCTTTATGTACAAAAAAAATACCCATCTTAGATTTTTGTTTTATGTTGATAGGTAAGTCAAGAGCTTCCCAAAAATG
>JAUZND010007728.1:0-10223 GCA_034780555.1 Coelogynopora nodosa | reverse complement strand
GAGTATCAGTTCTGGGTGTAGTCACCTTGGGTCTACCAGATCTCGTTTTGCTGGCATAGTTGCCCTGTTCCTTGAATATTTGAACAGTTTTTACTACACAACTCTGACTGATGGTCATACGCTTCGAAATATCTCTTGTTGTATACCCTTTCTCGGTTAAAAGTACAATTTGTGACCTTTTTGTTGAAGGAAGTTAACTTTTTCTGACCATTTTTGAAAAATGTATTATTTTGAATTTGGCAAACAAAATGTTATTAGAGTTCGCTAAAACAACAAATATTAATTGAAAACCTATTTACAGAATAAAAATATTGTTTTGAGGATATACTACTTCAATATTGTTGAGAAATAAATTCAATTAATTCAATTAATAATATTTTTTATATTTTTCACTTTGATTCCAAACTTTTGGCCATGACTGTAGATTGTAATGATATCATTAGGGAGAGTATATCATGGTTTAGATAGTGCACGCTCACATATAATGATATCATTAGGGAGAGTATATCATGTTTTAGATAATGCACGCTTACATGGACTGTAATGATATCATTAGGGAGAGTATATCATGTTTTAGATAATGCACACTCACATATAATGATATAATTAGGGAGAGTATATCATGTTTTAGATAGTGCACGCTCACAAAGACTGTAATGATATCATTAGGGAGAGTATATCATGTTTAAGATAGTGCACGCTTACATAGACTGTGATGATATCATTAGGGAGAGTATATAATGTTTTAGATAATGCACGCTTACATAGACTGTAATGATATCATTAGGGAGAGTATATCATGTTTTAAAATAATAAATAGTTTGATACTTTAAAGCCTTTTTACTGAAGCTATAACTTTTATATAAAAAAGGTAGATAAATATTTTATAGGCTAATGGAATTCAATACCTAATATATTATAACATTTTGTGAAGTTTGAATGCTATAATTTAATATTTAAAATACCTGATATTAGTGTATGTTGCTTATACTATGTGTATCTTTAAATGTGAGTACAGAATTATTCTCTGAATCTTAAAAAAATAAATGTCATATTGTATTACGTTACTGTTCTAAACATTGTAGAGAGGCCACTTTTTACACTTTTTTAATTTAAATGTAAGATTCAAAAATCAAAAGTCATGATGTGTTTTGTAATTTTTAACTAATTCTGTGCATTTAGACAAGCTTTTTATGCAAGAAATGTTTTTTATTAGTATATCAAAACAGATCGATAACAATAATATTAGAAATAAGGTAATGTAACAAAAAGGACATACATACTATTGATAGGTATATAAAAATAGTCAAATAAAACCCATATTGTCGATATTTACCGAATATCATTCAGTGGATTTTCAAAGTTGCGCCTAAAACATGTTCTTTGCACCACTCAAAACAAATTTCTCTCTTGCCTTTGTGAAGTTTGCATGAGCATGAAATTAAAAATGTTTTGACTAATTCACTTCACAGTCTACATGAGTTATCAAAACTGTCTACTTGTAAGAATACTTTATACAGCTGCATAGAAAGAAATTGTGAAAACTGCAAGGAAAATCTTCGGGTTCAATATGCACCTACCATAAATTAAAAGAAATCTAATAAATAAATAAAATTGAAGTCATTTTAAAGAAATCTAAAACTAGAGATAGTGGAAATATTACATAAAACCGTCGAAATTACTAGAAATAAAAATGAATTCGTGAAAACGAATTGCACTATCAATCATTTAGTTTTTGAAATATTAGAAGTAGCCGATCAGATTCCCAACCTATGCACAATGCCATCAACAAGCAGAACGTCGATGTCTTCGTTTGCATCAATTTCCCAATTCTTTAGTTCTAGACGTCGATTATTCCGAAAATTATTACCATTATTGCTTTCTATTATACCTTATTGAACCTCAATATTGCGTCAATACTGAAAATAAAGCTGATATTATCTTAGAAAAATATCTGGATGAAACACAATCAGAACATTGTGCAAAAATTCAATTCACAATTATTTCGATCATGGCAGAGTATTTGGAAGCAGATATCCTTAATAGAGAAGAGCTTATTTAAATTTGTGTTTTTATGGATCTTACGCATGGGGATATCCAAGCATATATTTTTATCAAAGAAAGCATCGAAAATATTATTCAAGTGCGGAATATTCCGGATAATATTGCAGTACATATTTTCTCCGACTGTTGTCCTAATCAATTCTCTAATAGATTTATGGCTGCCTATGTGAGTTCTGAGAAAACTAACTTGGAATTATTACGGTCGCGTTGCAAGACATGAGAAAAATCAAAATGACATCGCTGGAGCCAATTTTAATAGATTCGCCGGAGGCTTTCAAACAAATTAAATTAGCATCTCCATCTTCTGAAGCACGGCAAACAATATTAATATTTCCGCTTGAAAATCTGACACAAAAACAAAAAAGCTACAAAAACAGAAACAGAGTCCTAGCTATGAAAGGCATCAAGCGATACCACCAATTTCGGTCTTTAGAGAGTGGTGGAAAATTGAAAGTTAGACAACTGTCCTGTTATTGTGCAGCATGTGCTATTGGTTAGAATGAGCACTGCCCTGGAAATGTTGGAGCTTTCGAAAGCGTATTCATGATTGCTGAAGCATCAAAAATCAACGAAAACAACTGTGCCCACTGCAACCAAACATGCGCAACATCTACAATGCCTTGGATTCAATGATGTGCTTGTCCACGATGGTTCTGCAAGAATTGTCTGCTGATTTATTATAATACAAGACATGGCTATCGTGAAGTATGCATTGTTGATTACCTTTTATTGTTATTATTAAATCTGGGGAAAAAAGGTTATTGAGTAATTGATCGAATTTGACCAATGCTCTTTTGGTGAGAGACAATTTTGGTTATGAACACCTAAATTCGTATTGTATTTGTAAATAAATAAATTCGTAAATAAAACCCTTAAAACATAATATATTACAATATAATACAAGTCAATTTAAAATGTAATAAATACCTACTTGATTAATATTTTCATTTGAAATAACGAAAATGAAAATGTCGCATTGTTACGTTACCATTAGTAGTCTGTACAGAGGCCTAAATTGGTCCAAAATCAATTTAATAGTTGTTTTTATAGATATTAATATCTTATTTAAGGTCTAAAAAGTATTCTGAATAGTTCTGTCTTTAGAACCAATTTGGTCAGTTTTTGATAATTATTTATATGTTTACCCATATCTTTAATCAATATGCAATGGTCACAGACACTTTCCCTCTTACATACACAGACATACTATCTTACTCAGTCATAATTACTGCTAAAATGAGCCTGATCGGACATAGAATAGATACAGTGCAACGCATCATTACTACAACTCCCATCGATTTGTAATGATTACTGACACATTTTTCATACGTGAATTAGTTGGAATTCCATTTGAAATAAACGCAATCGGTAATTATATAGCTGCAGTGATTGGTACTATAACAAATACATGAGTCAATTTGAAAGATTGATTACTAACAACTGTATACTACTGATCATTGTTAAATGACAAAATTAAACTCAAAGATCTTGCGTTGATGGTTACTGACCTTACCTTGTTTAAATCGATCAATAATAAGGCGTCACAACCGTAAAAATCAATATTTTATTGTGATTGAACGAATTATTTAAAGTTTTCGTTTTTTTTAAGGGGGTAGCGTGGAAATACACGTACCATACTATTCTAAAATAAATTATATTGTATGCATATATGTAACTTGAGCTTGAATTGTTTTTAAATATTTTAATATAAAAACCTTTAAGCTTAACACGAAAATACTACAATATTAACCTATTCTGTAACGATGAACAACTAATTCACAAAAGTTAAATCGAATTGTGTAAAAATGAAAAAATCCAAGTTAATAAATAGAAAAACTTCATATTTAATTGAACCTTCTAATTAAAATGTCAAATAGTATTTATCAATTAAATAACCATTATTTATCATTTTTACATATTTTTTAATGAAACTAAAATTATAACACAAAAAAGTGATTTAAACCTATTCAAAATATTATTAATTTGATTAAATGCTTCAAATGGTTATGAATATTATATATTAATAACCTTTTTCAACCATATATTGTACATTGTATATACAAAGAAAATCTAGTATATCGCATATTAATGTGACTTCAACAAAACCGTCAGGAGACTCATGATTGAACAATTCATTTCACGGGTTGAATTGACTGGGAATTTGTGATATAAACCTCCTGACGTTACAGTTTATATGATGAAATGTTTAGATGGTTCTACTCCTGACCACAACTAGAAAATGTTGGCCCACGTCTACATCTATTAATTCAACGTTTTTTATGCCTTTTATACCACTATTTTTGTTACCTGAATTTTTTTTATGTTATGTTTCTACGATATGTTTTTTTTCCATTTGAAGTGTGTTATCGAATATATTATGTTTTTTTGGTTATTAATAATGCTGATGGTATTACCCTAGGTGTCTTTGTGTAGTTGATATTAATATGTGACAATTTAAATGTCACAAAAAATACAACCAACTGGAATAAAATATGGCAATATGCCTTATATTAAATACATTTCTTTTTTCATAATTCACATTACAATTTTCCATTTTCCATTGGATTAATTTAATTTATAATTTTGTTTTTCTTCTAATTTATATTAAATCTCTACAATTGTATTTATTGTTTTAAATATGTGTTGAAAATAACATTATTTGTAAATAAGCCGTTTTAAAACATTAAATGAATTTCAATTAAATGTTCACGGATAAAGGCCTTTTCTTTTGCATTTAATTATCAATAGAGAGTTATTATTATTTTATGTGTTTATTTTATTGCATATATATTGTGTGGGAATTTAAATAGAATCGAAATTAAAAACATAAACGAATACAATGATTACAGATTCAGTATTTTGTCAAGTATATATTTTTAATGTGTGTACTATTTTATAAATAAAGTAATTTATATATTTAAATATACAGTTTATTTGAATTAATTGCCAAACTTATTTAAAAAAGACTACATGTCGTACAGCATTTATTTATAAAAAAATTAATAGAACATTAATAAACAGGAAACATATGAAGTGTTAGTAATATGATAATGTAATACTATAACGCAGTAGTGATTCAAAATGCAAATTTTTTCTATTATTTGAACAATACGATTTATGAATAATACAAAATAATTAAAATACTGTAAAAATTCACAATCATAAGCGTTTAGCCCAAAACTAACGCAATATTTATATATATATATATGTACATACAGATACAAAACATAATAAGGTTTCATGTTGTAATAAAATTAATTTAAAACATATTTATTCTTATTTAAAATACAAAAATTGTAGAACCGTGAATGCAAATCAAAGCAATTTCCTATATAATATTTTTACATATACTTAAATTTGAGAAAATACCAAAGAACAGAATACTGACCCAGAGGGGTGTAAAACTTTCTGTACCTATTGTTCTATTCTCTTTACCGACTATTAAAATAAGTTAATATCTATTGTTAAAGGTTGGCTTATCTCACTTTGCTTAATTTTACACTTGATTTAAAGAATATATTCTTTCTTTAACATGCATATATATATATAGTCATTACAACATTATAGTATATTGTAGTATCTAACTTTAAATAAACAAACATTAATTTTTCAGTTCGAACATTTTTAATGGACGTACATTGTATAATATGTCAATATATTTTGCCCATTGAACACATTTTTTTTGTTAACAATAATTAAAACGGATATGTTGTACAAAGATATATTCAAACTAGGTATAACGAGTACAGATCACTATATGGCGCACATACAACGATAATTTAGATTAAAAGAAAAATTGATTGTTATATTTTAGATAATACTGTTCGCGTGCTTTTATTGCTTTTTTACTACCAGGTGCCAGACAATTGCTTGTTGTGGGGAGTGTGGGACTCGCCTGTCAAAAGAGATTAAAAAAAACTTATGAAAATCATAAACATGTGGGACTGTAAATAACTACAACGTTCACATTTTAATTTAATTTGGTTAATGTTACAGTATTACCCGGTAAGATCCAGCTTACGGTATCGGGTTGGTTAGTTTTTACGATTCGCTTTGGAATTTTTTAGTGTTTTTAACTATTTTTAAATTGGATTTGAATTGACAATAATATGGTGTTAGCAATTGTTAATATTTTTATTACGCTTTAATTGACAGTGCTATTTTTATTAATTTACGAACAACATTATATTTCAAGTGAATTGTTGTTAACATAGATTTATTTCTTGATATATAAATATTCATATATTTTTGTTTGGTCATTTTTGTGGTTAATATTAATGTATCGTCTTAAATGGTTTGCTTTTTGTTATATTTTCAACACGTATAGAAAATAAAATTAATATCTGTCACTATTTATGTCAAAAAAAACTAATATAATTCTATGAAAATAATACTTTTTTATAAAATGCAACCTGCAACGCATTATATTACCATTAACATAGTGTAATATATATTTTTAATTATGGAGATTGAAACATCTCTTTTCAATGTTCTTCTCAGCAGGGCAAGTTATCTTTGTCTAACATCTTTAGTTCGGTTACAATTTGCGGAAAGATTTTTTTAAATTTTAGATATATTTAGCCTGCTTGTCAATGAACTTTTATAAAGCATATACATACTACATAATAATAAAAGACTATAAAAAATAAGAAAATTTTATATTCATTGGTGCCTTTCAATTATTTTAGATGAAAAATAAAAAAGAGATGCATTGAAATATTTATATATATAGTAATTCCTAAACTTTTCATAATCAATTTTAAAATATTATATATAATTTTTTTTTTAATATTGTATGTAATATTACTATATACCAACCTATAACTTATGAAACATTAACACATTTTGGACACCATTTAAAAAGAGATTAAAAATAGTTATTAATATATATTAAAGTATTTTTTAATCAATAATAAAAAAATTAAAATCTAACTATTTGAAATATCTAATTATTTAAAAATGTTAATGATTTTTTTCTCTGATATATGATATATGTATAAATAAAAAATAATGACTCAAAATGTGTCCCCGCTCGCAGTGTTTTTCATAAATCTGTATTCGTATAAGAACTTCAAAAATAATTAATTATTGTGAACATAAAATGGTAAATTCAACACATTCACCCCATCTAGTTCAAGTGTACAACATTTCCCAAAGAGAGACATAGAAGTGCGTAAGAAGACTCAAACTTCCGTAGAAACGCCATCGACTAAACAATGCTCAACGGCACTCGGATCAAAGCTCAGATCATCCTCGTGGATAAATACGGATTCACAGCCCATCGACATCCACGTCGAGTGGTGAAAGGCAAGCCGGTAGCCGGCATTACAGATGTGTTCGTTGAGCTCCCTGGTATGTGTGGGTTGGTGGGGCGGATGATGATTTTTGTTAGTGTTGTTAACCGCAGTGGCGGCCAGGCGGAAACATATCGGGGCACAGGAGGGGTTCTCCACCACAGACGAGTTATTGTTCCAAATTGACCTATTCCGGGTCTTGCTGCAGACTGAGACTTTGTCCTCCGGAATCGAGGGGGTGTTTGAGATCAAGCAGCAACACACGTTTTTACTCATTTGTGCACGAAAAGCGCGCATCACGATGCAGTACACTACCGGATTGATGCACGAATTTAGTGCCACTAGAAATACACCCATTGTTTGAGCTGGTGTGTTAAATTGGTAATCTAAAATATCAATATTTCCTAACAGATAATAAATGCTGTCGTAAGAAAAACATATTATAAATATTACGGTAATTATGACAGCAGTTTTTGTGATTTCAGATGCCGCTCGTTGACGATGTTTTGAGGTAGCACAAATTTTATGTTTACTCAAGCGAAATATGATTATACTGTAGAGAAAAAGAACAGCAATCACTGGAAATAAGTAAACAAGTAGAAACCAGAGGATCCCGTAAAAATGAAAGAAATTTTGTGATGCCTGTCCAGGAAACAGATGTTTCGATTCACAAGTATTATTTTCGATAACAAAACGTACCAAAAATATGTCGGCAGAATTGACGAGAGCTGAGTAAACATGAAGACCAAATAGGCAAATTGCGGCATTTCGGTAGCCTAGTTGTTTATAGTGAACTGGTCTGAATACTGCATAATATCGGTCCATGGCAATCAGAATGAGATTTTGAACACTCAGAAAAACAAAATACCAGTAGACAAGTTGACTTGTCCATACATGGCAAATGACATAGTCCAGTGTATCATAACCCGTATAGATCATTGTGTTCTCCTGAAACAGAATCACCAACAAGGATGTGAGACAGACAAAAAAGTCCATCAGAGTCTGGTGAAGAAATACACTGCCGGCAAATTTTGTGAGATGTCTTCCGCGGAGCAAGGTAAAGATGACAAGAAAGTTTCCCACCAGGCCGGCAAACGCGCAAAACCCCTGTGTTGACCGCATCACGGTTGTCCATAGCGTCGATAAGTTTGTCGCGGTAGAATTTGTCATCTCAATTTCTAACAGATTCCTGTCATATACTACGCTTCAAAAATATGGAGCCAACAATATTTAAAAACCATGTTTTTCGAAAAAAAACATAATACTGATTTCAACAATTTTGTATGCTCTGCTGGGATTGATTTTGCATATCAAATGTTAACATTATTGCTAAATCTGAAATAAGCAAATCACAATCAACCCTGAAAACCAAGGATATCTCGATTGTTGCGTTTGGACTAATTTTTTTTTCGTCAGCGTCGAGTCATTGGCTAACAGATATTCAAGATAAATAATAGATAATGGGGGATACTAAACCTTCTTTTTACTGATAAATTACTTCAATTCAACCAATTAGTCGTTAGTAAGTATCAAGTGCATCAGACGACTGCGGCTAACTTCCTCAACTAATTTAGCGCTCCACTGAACCAAAAAATTAATCCGACAGTTCAAACTTGCGATACATAAATATTTTATTTGAAAACTACACATTCCCAATATTTAAAACCAATGTGATATTATTTTAAGAAAATGCTTTACTTTATTTAGAAGAATAAAAATTGGGGTTATAACTTTGCACATCGAAGTTATTTAATCCTGACACTATCATTATTTTGTCTAAATTGATAACATTTTATATAAACGCCTATTTAACTGAATTAAATTGAAAAAATATAAAGATTATTTGATATTAAAATTTTTATTATAAATATAAATTTACGCGCGTAATTTACTTTTATATTTAACGATAAAATAAGTTTATATTTCAAAAGTATAGCCTTTTGTGGGGAAAATACATAGAATAAAATTGTTAAATGTTTCTACGTCAAAACAGTTGTTACTTTTGATTTAACATGTTTAAATAATATGATCAATGATATAGTACTCCTCAATATTGAGAGTTACATAATATGTTATCCAACACATTTGATTATAACACATTTATATGATGTGCAAAGATTATTGTATTCGCCGCGAATATTTCCGATTTTGCTAATTTGTGTTAGGTGAATTCATTTTAAAAGGTCTGCAGCTCTTTACTAATCTATTTAAAACTTTTAGAAAATTAATTTCTTACGATTTGAATAGGAAGACTGTCGGCATAGGTGGTATATAAACAGTCACGTCGGTATACCGGCATATACTCTGAATACAAGCACGTAGGCGGTATATAGTCGGTATACAAGCACGTAGGCGGTATATAGAAATACAGGCGGTATACAGCCATATATACGGTAAATTGGTATATAGGCGGTGTATAGCCATATAGGCAGTATATTGGTATATAGGCGGTGTATAGCCATATAGGCGGTATATAGTCATTTAGGCGGTATATTGGTAGCCATGGCGGTATAGATAGTTTGGTTCAGGGATCAGTTAAGATCACTCACAGTCATTGATGCTGCCGTATTGTATATTTTAACAGTAAAATCATCATTCTTTTCATTTTGCAAACTATGCATACCATGTTCTACACCATGCTATACCATGTTCTACACCATGCTATACCATGTTCTATACCATGCTATACCATGTTCTACACCATGCTATACCATGTTCTACACCATGCTATACCATGTTCTACAACATGCTATACCATTTTCTATACCATGCTATACCATGTTCTACACCATGCTATACCATGTTCTATACCATGCTATAACATGTTCTATACCATGCATTTCATTTTCCATACCATGCTATACC
>JAUZND010007727.1:0-10223 GCA_034780555.1 Coelogynopora nodosa | reverse complement strand
ATTCTTTGAAAATTGATATTTGGCACCACTTTTATGTTCAAATTAATAGTGTTCACAAACGATACAAAATCAAAAAAAGAATGTAAATCAGATGTCCATATACCAAAAATATCATCAATGAATCTTATCCAAAAAACCGGAAGAGTGTTAGAAGTAGAAAAAAAATTCTTTTCCCAAGAAGACATAAATATATTTGCATAAGCGGGCGCAAATTTTCTACCCATAGCTGTACCTTTTAAAAAGAGAGGAGAGACAGAGATAGACCGGGAGAGGGAGAGAGAGAGAGAGGAGAGACAAAGGGAGAGTGATGAAGGCTCCCAAAAAGCGACACCTAACTAAACCCGACTGCCAGGAGACCGGACCACTCGAGAAGAACAAACCCACACTCCGAAAGACGCGAAAGCTCACAATCTCTCCCACTCTTTCCCATTCTCTCTCTATTTCTCCTTTCTTTCTCTCTCTATCTCTCTTACGTTCTCTTTCTTTCTTTTCGTTTCCCTCTCTCTCTCTCTCCCTCTCTCAGCCAAGGCAGACGATAATGTTACAAAAACAAGGTGAACTAAATAGGGTTAAGAAAAAAATTCAATTGATATCAATGTACCAAATCTGCTGCATATTACCCATTATGGAATATGTGCTAAACTACAGAGATAGATAATAAAAGTCAACAAGCGTAAAACGGGCTATGCTATGTTGTGAATTAATAAAAGATGAGTATACACGTATATTACAGTGTGTAGCTTCGGACTTTAATTTTTTTTAATTAGCAACTTTTCAATAGTGAACGATTTATAGGAAGCAATACATACAATACGTTCCAATCGTCTATGTTTCGCAATTACACCGTGTATCAACACCTACTTGTGCGCTAGTGACAGAAGTTCCATCTTTACATCACAATTGGAGTAATCCCGCGATTTCGTCTCCAGCAGACGGTGTATCTTGCCGACACAGTCTTCACGTTCAGCCTCCGAGGGGGGTTCCCCCTCTACCAGCCCATCGCCCACCAGCCCAGACTGCTGCTCCAGGTCACTTTTGATCGCGACTAGTCGGTTGACACAGTCCTTGAGGCCAGCAACCGCGGCTGTAAAGGGGGGTTCACCTGTGGACTGGTGGTTTTTACGTTGGTCCAGGCAGTCAGTCATAGTGACCAGGGCCAGTTTGCAGCGTTGAATAGCCTCCCCAATGAGGTGCGTAGTAGGCATGTCTGATGCCGGTAGGTCTGTCATTGGGAGTGGTGCTGAGGCTTTAGGTTGTTTAGGAAAGAGAAATTTAGGGAAGATTAATGGAACATAAGTGCAAACTAATATGATATGCTGATAAGACTATTTGCTGTATTTGCTTTCTTCGGCAATTCTAAACGGCTGGATATGTATGCTCATGCAGCTTTTTTGCATTTCTGTAATTTAATTGAAAATATACTAACCCTATTAACACTTTATCATGCTCCTACATTTATTTTTGCTGTGCCTAACAAACTGTCATATAAATGTCATAGTTTAATTATATTTCAGGAAAGGATAATAGTTCTTTTAAACCAATTATTTCTCAC
Organism: Coelogynopora nodosa; assembly: GCA_034780555.1. NCBI lineage: Eukaryota > Metazoa > Platyhelminthes > Proseriata > Coelogynoporidae > Coelogynopora > Coelogynopora nodosa. The sequence goes on along the minus strand of JAUZND010007727.1, from coordinate 8,671 downwards.
ATCACAAAATATTACCAATATCTTTTTATGGATAAACAACATACACAGACTACGGCAGTTCACCACCATCCTGTTGTTTTGTGCACTTTGCTATATCGATTTGTTACCACTCGATCTGGTAGAGTTAGTAAATGTGCTCGGTCTGTATGCCTCATTTTCTTTTAAATAATTAATTGTAATTATTCTATTTTTGCTAATATTATTTGTCATGTAGGGAGATCTACCAATAATGGCCACTATATTGTTTATGTAAAATCTGGTAATACTTGGTTCAAATGTGATGATAATATAATTTCCAAAAGTAAATCCTATATATAGTTTTTTTATAACTTAATTAATTAGGTGCTAAACTATACTATGGGAATAGTGATGGTTGTGCGCACATAAACAGGTAAACTTCCGCTGAGGGTCGAAAGTCCTGCACCATTATTTAGTCAGCTTTTCTTCCCGTTTTTTATTATATATATATATGTTGTTACACGTGTTTTCTTTATGATCTGGCCTGTTCCCAATTATTTTTATGCTTTTTTGGATTTGACAGACTGTCTTTTAAATCCACAGGTTTGACTTGTCATCTCATCACTCTGTGCCTTTTATACATAGAGTACGAGCTATCTTTGAATTGTAGTCCGCTTCCTCAAAATGACTGGGCGCCACAAACGCTCCGATATGGACTACCGTCCATAGCCGGAAGAAGAAGAAGAAGAAGAAGCTATCTTTGGATTGTACATTTTTTTTATAAATAATATTTGTGGTCTGATGATAACTCATACCTTTCTGGATTTTGTCATAATTTGTGGTCTGATGATAACTCATACCTTTCTGTATTTAGTCATATTTTTTGGTTTTTCCATTAAACCATTCTGATATTAGTATGAAATTTTGTTTTTAATATTTGACAGTTGCTTTGATAACTTCTGGTTCTTCTTTTTATTTAAAATTATTTATTTGTCATATGGTGATGTTGAGGATTTGAATAGAATATGTTCATTTACTATTACTAAAATACGCTACACGTATATACAAAAAATATAGAATTATAATTATTGATTTGGTACAGCCGTTAAAAAAATATGAAGTCACTAATGGTTAAATTAAGGAAACATTTTTGAGTTTCCCCTTAGCTAATGCTTTATAATTAACATATCCTTCTGGATAAATATACATCACTAGAAAAATAATTTAGAAATCACATACTTCAAATTAAATACCTACTACTAAACTATTTGCAACACAATTTTATATTCAATTAAAATGTTCACAACTTAATAAAATGACTTTGTTATCTATGACTTTATAACAAACCTTTAACAATACCTAAAACGGTTGACATCAACAAAACATTAACATTTTCAAAAATGGGAAACAACTAGGCCCATACCAAACTAATCTCGTTTAAAAACTAGTTTTTACCTAAAAAAATCCATTCAACATTTTTACGTCTTAAGATTTATATTCAAAATAAATATATTGAAAAAATGCAAAACTACACATAGTAATCTGCTTTTTCGTTTTTAAAATTTAATTGATATTGATCAAAAACTAATGTGATGAACTATTGTTTAGAAGATGGTCGCACTGTTCTATTACGTAACAATATTATATGTGTTTTGCTACGCATGTACCTATTTAATTGCTACTCACTAAATCCTCCTCATATTATTATTGATTCTGTATATTCTTCAGATATATATAGTATATAGATTATATTAATGCCTGTCGTAACATTAGCTGTTCAGTATACTCCTATCATTCATATGGATAAGTTCTATGTTTAGTAAAGCCTCAATTTGGTTATACTTCTTTTGTTCACTTCAACCAAATTATACTATTTTATTAAATAGGTGGCGTGTTACATTCATAAATTGAACAACATAATAAATGTTGCACATAAACCATTTCGACTGGATACTGCTTTATTACGAGGAACATTAATTGAATGTGTTAAGAATTCAGATAGGGCCTATCACTATACACGGCTAATGTAACAATACTAACAAAACGAATGTGCAACTTAGATAATTTTGAGTAAAGTTTACCTAAAATAAGTTTTAAACATATCATAAGTGAAGGTTCATTTTAAAGTGACAAAAGATTATCGGTTGATTATGATGAAATTGAAGTAGTTCTGATTGTATTCATATCTTTACACATTTTTTCCCATCAAATTAATAAATTAATTAAAATCATCTAGAATTAACAATTAGTCTTAATGCAAGGACGTTAACTTAAAAACCTATGTTTGTAACATTTTAAATTCACATATCTTTTCATAAAAAGTGGTTTTTAAAAAACCTTTTCTTCTGATCATTAGAATCAATGTTTTCAAAGCTAAACGTTAGTTCATCAAAACAGGATAGTGAATTGAAATCAATAAATTTAACGGAGATAAAAATTTATTATTTACTTCATTTGTTCTTTGACTATTATATATTTAATTTATTAAAATCTACAAAACTAAGGACTTTTGAAATTCGTGTAATGGATATTTGCATTAGATATAAATAACCAGACATTTGTAAAGCAGCGTAATTTCTAAAATCAATTATATCATTTTCGCCATTAATATTTTAAGAAAATATTAATCACACTACTAAGTAGTAGAAGATTGAATATGACATTTAAAATATAAGTGAATAACAAATCAACCTCAATTCAATTATGATAAATATACGGGGTTCGTACGCCTTTCTCAGAACTGTTTACCTTTAAATACCAAGAAGTAAAAAAATATGTGACAATACGAGCAGAACAAGTAATGTACATTATAATAAGAGATCGTAAAATACGAGCGAAGTGGGCCACATTTATTTTGTTAATTATTTAAATATCTGTATGTACATAATTTAAATATTAAAATAAACCTAAAATTCCTTAAATATTAATTCTCGAGAAGTTTCGAGAATATTTCACTATTACCAAAATCCCGATGTTCCGGTAACATACATACGAATCCTGTATTAGCATAATAAAAATTGAAACAAAATATATTTTAATTTTGAGTTATTCACGCATATATTCATGCGCATAATAAAAATATATTTTACAAAATATCGATATTAGTCGAATTAGAATATGAATCTCACTAAAAGCTAAATCAAAACAATTAGTTAATTATGTCACCTAGGTAGCATGAGAATAGCGGTGAACAAGTCAGCAAAAAAAAGTAGAAGTACGTATTCAATAATCTTTGTCTTTATTTTGTAAAATAAGTTTTACGTAAAACAAGAATGCACAGAGCAAAACATCACTACACAAAAAACTTGGTGTCATGAATATACAGGCTTTGTTCCCAAAATGATTACGTGTGAAAGAGGGCAAATGGGAGAGAAAATATGAGAGAGGGCGCGCGAGCGAGCGAGTTTGCGCGCAACTTTATACAACAATAGCAAATTTCTTTCCTGTCAGGGGCTAAGAGCTACGGGGCATTTTGAGAAGGATGGAAAGGAGCGAGATACTGTGGCGCAGACTGTAACATGTAAACCATACCATCAGTCCGCCCGTCCACAGAATTATACCATGCGAAATATATGAAAAAATTGTACATGAAATGGCTGAAGCTTGGATATAAATAGGTAGGTATAACAATTGAACATCTTAAAATTCCTAGATCAGGAAATAGAGGTTTAATCTAATATGAAATCACTAAAAAATTAGGACTTTATTTAATGATCTACCAGATGATTGACTACACAGGTAGAAACCATGTACAGTTAGGTTATGCATTAATACAACCAATTTGTGGCGGCGTATCAGGGTGCATAATCAATAATTTCATTACAATAAAAGTATGTGAAATAAATAAATAAACAAAAAGGTGGAGTTTGAGGTTGAGGTTGACCATTAGCTACAGTACAGTGATCAATAATCGAATGCTTATGCTTTAATAAGAGAAGTAGAGTAGTTAAATAAACAGTAGTCTGTATGCAAGTAGTAAGCAGAAAGTTAACAAATGAATCCAATTTTCTTATGTGTGTGTATAATATATGTGCATTTAGTATCACCACAGTCTGATTGGACAACAATATTCAAACCAAATCAGCGGTTAACTCGTGAATGTATTGTAATGTATAGCGGAGGTTTTCACAATGTCAATCAATAACTTAAAACCCACAAAAATAACAACAAATAGGTCCCGTAGGCTAGAGAAGTCGTAAATAACAAAAGAGAGAGAGAGAAAGCGGAAAACGGATCTTAAGAATTTGCATCGAATGATGATAATGATGATCTCTATAATTACAGTACGAAAATTAAGTCGATAAAGAGAGAGAGAGAGAGAGATATAACTGATAGACACACTATATTTTCAGGTATCAGGATGAAAGCTTTATACACAAACGTTGACACAAGTTTATTGTGAAGACGAAGTTCTACTTGAGTCAAGGTACAACTGTATCTACTATGTAGAAACAGGCCTACAATAGTAGTATACTATGCATATGCATGGGGAAGGGGGGTTCAGGAGGGATGGTTTTGCTTGCTTGCTTTACTTGATAGTCGAGGGGGGACGGGGGCTATGTACAAAGTCAAGTGTATATTTAAAAAATACATGCACAACTGGAATAAACACAAAAAAGAAGTACTGAAACGGACATAGCAATAAATTATGTATAATAATATGATAATAAACAAAGAAAAAATTATGAGAAATAATAAATAGATGGAATAGGATATTATGATGCAGGTCTCAATGATTTCGAACAGTTTGGTTCTGAAGTTCATACGTATACTCGACAACAGCATGTCTCTTAAATGTCAACTATCAAAGTATATTATCTTGTATATTTAGTAGTAACCAGGATTGCAGCATCGAATTTGAATGTAAAGTGGAGAAATAGTGTGTAGTACTTTCAATTACTCTTGTAGTCTGTTAAACAGAACAAGATTGATTAAAACTGGTCGCAAGGTTGGTGGTGGAAGAAGCTATCCCGGTGGGTTGGTTTTGCTCCAAGTAGTTCTCCAGACTATTTCATACCCTCTCTGATGCTCGATCCCCTCGCTCATATAACATTTCAATAAAGCAGAATATAAATATAGACATAGGTATTATATCTTTCTCTCCTGTGCCACATTGGCAGAAATGAGAGCGACAGGCAGACACATACAAACTTACGTATCAGCCTGTCTCTCTCACATTCTTCGTCGCCATTGTCACGTGAGCAGGAATGAGAGCGAGAGAGGGACAGGGACAGAGAGAAAATCTAAGGCAGAGGACGCGAGGACGAAGAAGACGACACGAATGAACAATCCGAGTAATACCATTGTGTGCCTTATCACACCGTACCATCTCATCTAGCCCACAACTTCTTCCACTCCGTCTTTCTCCCCGCATACTCGAGGGATCGGTGTCTATAATATCCCTCCTCCTCCCCCTCCCTGCCTGTCCCCGACGCTCGCTCCTTCTCAACTCACTCGTCGGTTCGTGTTGTCAGCACGATGACGTCAGATAATAATGATGCATGCTGCATGCCCTACTCACTTGACAAAAATGAAGGAATAGTCGATTGCTGCTGCTGCTCTAGTCTACACTGCCATGCAGGCAGCTAGCTGTTGTTACGCGCCCGCCTGCGCCTGTAGTGTGTTTATCAAGAAGAAAACGAAGAAGGAGAATAGACTATCATTTATACTGCCTGTAAGAAACAAAATGAGAGCGAGAGAGAGAGAGAGAAAGAGAGAGAAGCGTGGAAAACTCCGGGTACTTGTTTCCAAGACTACGATTTCAAAATACACAAATAAATGGCCAACACGCGAGCTCAGTCAAGTAATTTTCTGGCTGACTTTAGAAGAGAGTGTTCTGTGTGTGTCTTGTATGTGTTGTTGATCTGTTGCTGCAGTTAAAACAAAGTTGGGAACCGTTGGGAACCGTTGGGAAGTAATCATAGTTATCAATATACATAATAGGTTATCAACCTTTTGAAGCAATTTTGTACAAGAACAAAGAATAAAAGCAACCTATCGCGGTACACTGGGTAGTGTAGAGTAACCAAATTCACCAAACTCAATAATGTAAGGCAAAAAATCTATTATGTACAGGAAAGTACACCTCAAAGGAGAGTGCACTGTGGATTGATTGACTGATTGATACGTACCTATTGGATTTCATCAGTTGCATTTATGGGCAAATAAATAGTAGATTCAATGAAAAAGAGACCGAAATTAGGGAACTATACAAAATAACACAGATTGAACGTGACTGGTAGTTTGATGTACACTACACTATAAGGAAGAAGGGTGCATCAACATGTTTATCTGTTACTTGGAGAAGGGAAGGGGAGGGGGGGGGGGGGGCGTTATTTAAAACCAACTCCCAAAATAGCTACAGTGTGCTACTTTCTATTGGAGGGGCGAGAGAAACTGGAAGATGATCATGTATTATTGGGTGTGTGTTTCAGGTTTTATAGTGCAATATTGTGACATTGCATATACACGGTTAGGTTCATAATAGGAGGAGATGGTTTTGGGTAAAACAAAACAGGTAGTTCGATAACTGACTTCAATAGTATACAGGAATGTAAAAAGTGTTGTTGTATCAATAAATTGCAAGAGTCAGAAAAATGGCGCGGGTATCTAATGTCGATTAAAAAAAATTGAGATCCCATAACGCGGAATGCAGAGAATAAATTAATATAACTTAAAATTTCCGTCAAACAATACCTTGTCTAACCAGTCCGAGTTAGTTTACATGTATTAAATAAATGAGAGGGTGTGATGGGACGGGGGGTACTAATGAAGTAGTTGTTGTCTGTTGAAGCAATAAATACCACCCTCTTCTGCAAACAACACGGTCAACAATGAGACAGAGAGAGAGAGAGCGTGAGTGACAGTCTTGTATGTTATGCTCACAATAAATAAATAGATTTAAGTCAAAAAGTTAGTATAATATATAAGGTCAGATAACTGTTAAGATAATAGATAGATAATAATTTAATAGAAGTAATACTACTGCCACTGGTTAATACCGTCTTGAGAGAGAGAGCGAAAGTTCGTGTTAGGTGTGCTTGTGTAGTGTGGTGTGTCTAGTCTGTGTGTATCAGGGACGAGTATTAAGTCCACCCAGAGATCACATTCCGCCGTAGAGATAGTAGAGAGAGAGAGAGAGAGAGAGACCATAAGAATCCATGAGCAAGCGACGCGCGATTAGAATCGGTTCTGGAATGAGTAACAAGAGTTGAACTGGGGCTGGGGCGGCCCACCCTGCACCTGCACCGGTATCCCAGTGGTCCTGTAGGGGTCTCCCGAGGGGGGGAAGCCGGCCCCAGGAGGGGGGGGACCGCCTGCTTGGCCCACAGAGTAGGAGGGCGGTGGGTAGGGGGAGGGACCGGCCGGCCCGTAGGCCAGAGTGGGCCCGCCACCGGGATAGCGGTCGAGGAGGTAGGGGTTGCCTGGGGGCCCGCTGCGGGGGTACATCGGCTGACTTCCCGGGGCTGGTTTGCCATCTGACAGGGGGATGTGTGTGGGGGTGCCGACCATTAAATAAGTAATCCATCAATCATCCATTCATATACAACAAAGACACGTAAAGATGTCAATAAATATGAGATAAAAACAATTAAAATGAAACCAGAGTGTCAAAATGTACGGCTGCACTAATGACAAATCTTAATAAAAGTAATGCCTATGTAATACTTACTCGAAAATTAAGAATATGTCACGAGCACATCTCTTCTTCAGATGCAAAACATAAATTTGATAAAAAAGCGAAATAAAACTGGTTTTTGGATCCTTCAGTTTCGCTTAAACATGAAACGTTAGTCGTCTTCCAAACGATTCGTTAATTGTCTAATAAGTATATTCATTTTAATATACATTTGTTCTTTTATTTCATTGAAAGTTTGTATTGTATTCTTAATTAGTAATAAATAATAATAAAATATATAATAATTAGTAATATTAGTTGATGGTTGTTGATGATTGAATGCCAGTAGGCTATCATGCTACCAATCTTCCAGTGATCCTTTCAAAATGTTTATAATTAATATAAATTGCTAGCATAAAATGTACCCAGCTTTCATTAATGATACCTATATCCTTTCAGTTATAATCAAACAATAATATATATATATAAATATATTATCGATAAAATAAAAACATACTATAAGTAAAATAAGTAATTAAAAAAACGCGATATCATCCAAAAATTTCATTAAATCAGAATTAAGTTTTTTTATATAACACTAACCGTGTTGGTACAATTATTATAATTTATCAAAAACCGAAACATGAAAAATTTTGAACTAATGAATTAAATATTTTCTATAAAATGTCTAAGAACATTGAGTAACATGAAACGATGGAATTAGTCTAACCAATAATTTGTTATTTTAATAGTGCACAGATAAAACTATCCTTTTGTAAAAGTTGAAAGGATATCTTTATGTAAAAGAGACACATATAACCGCATCGTACTTCAGCTGAGTATTCTTTTAGTAAAAATGAGGAGATATAGTTGTGTGAAATGGTCAAATATATTCGTGTCAAATATATTTTTTACGTGACCACTTGATAATTGCGTATTTCGTACAACATTTCTACTCTTTTTACTAAAGTGGCATAGCTTACTAAGCTTCATATAAACCTTCTTGAGGGTCCCCTGCAAGTGGACTATATCTGGGTGAGAGGTTCCTTCTTGAGAGTCCCCTATAAGTGGACTATATCTGGGTGAGAGGTTCCT
>JAUZND010007726.1:0-10224 GCA_034780555.1 Coelogynopora nodosa | reverse complement strand
TGACCGTGACTCTTTAAGAGTCATTGGTGAAGTGGGCGCGCTTCATAAACTACTCACTGCTCCAGAATCAGGGCCTTTGACCGACTTTTATATTACTTGAATTGTCGTTAAATAAATATTATTATTATTATTATATTATGCAGCTGTATAATACTGTTATATTATGCTGATATATAATACAGTTAATATAATGCTTTTATTTAATACTGTAATATTATGCTTTTATTTAATACTGTAACATTATGCTTTTATATAATACTATAATAATTTTATATTATGCTGTTATATAATACTATAATAATGTTATATCATGCTGTTATATAATACTATAATAATGTTATATTATGCTGTTATATAATATTGTTATAGTAGTATGATGTTAAATAATACTGTTCATTTATCTAGTCAATGTTGTATCCCGAAAAGAAGGACAGACTTCGTCCTTCTCAAAGGACGAAGTGAACTACGCACACCCCAACCGCCAGATTGCTACAATAGTCAGATTTTCATCTGACCAACTCTTAACTACTGCAGCACTACCCCCGCGAAGCACACCAATCTCAGCCGATCTAACGGTGAAGTCAAACTGTCCAAGGGAACGAATAGTGTCCAACGCGTCTTCCAAAGGGACAGCTTCAGAACCACTACAACGGCTGCGCCCCCTCAATGAGAGGTTGACACTCCACCCTTTGTTCTCCCACTGCCATGGGCCAGAAAGAACATGGGAAATCTCAAGGTGTCGTTGGGCTGCTAACCCAATACTGTCGCAGGTTTCATTAGCCATCTTGCGAAAGCTGCTGCGGGCTACAAAGCGATGACGAACCGCGTGCTCTGAAATGACAAGCTCGTGAACCTCAGAGACTTCTCCAGTGCTGTGGCCGTTTCACGACGGACGACTGTATGGAACGATTTCCCATATTGTTCATGTCATGTTTTTCTGTTGATCAAGTGATAATAATAATGCCGTCAGACAGATTTTGCATGGTTTAGATTCAGTTCTGAATAATAATTTTTCAATTATGAATTATGTTACGATACAAGCACATTAAAAAATTAAAAAGAAAAAGTAAACATTGGGTATTATGGCGATCATGAACATTTTAAAGAGAATGGCTAAGATACATGAAAAACGAGTTAATTCTCTATCATTGCGAAAAGTTCAGAATAAGGCTCTACTTAAAATAAAAAATCGAGCGGGTTATTCTTATGAAAAAGTTTTTAATGCAGTTTCGCGTGACAGTCCAAAAACCCACATTATATATCTTCTCGGTGCAATAAAGCATCATATTTAATAAAATAATGTTTTTTTCTAATTATTATAATCTGTTTTTATAAAACTATGTACTTAAAAAAATTAAATTCAAAAGTAATATACTTTGTAAAAGGAAATTAATTTTGTTTATGTTATACCACTTTCATAGGAGTAATTGAGAGCTATTTAAAATTAATGAGTTATTCATTATTATAAGCATATATTAATAATATTAATAATAATTTAAAAAAAACTATTATAATGGATTTTACATTATTCTATAAAGCTAGATTTACATTTGCTGGACAAATTCAATCAGTAAAACAGTCAAATTAGTGAATCCGGAAAATCCAGTAGGCTGGAGTCCTCTACAATCTTTCTCTCAACCAATGATTACAGCGAGCTGAATGTTAACATGAAGCCGACAGTATTCTTTTTTATGGGTAGGGAGGCCTTATACTTGACCTTTGGCCAAGAGTACTGGAGACGTCTTAATGAAAATTAATACATTGCCCGGTTGACGACACAAAGCTAAAAAGTTGAGCTTAAGGTTGTGGGCTTCTATCGCACTATGAGGTCCAATGGCAAAATCGTCTTTAAAATTGATCTTTAAATTTGTTAAATTATTAGAATTTTTTTTAATTGTTTTTTTTGCAAAAAAGCGCTAAAGTGACGTTGTAGACAACAATTCAACCCATAATTAGTCGCAAAAGTATTAATTAACTCAAATACAATCTCCTTATATATAAGAGAAAAGCAATGAACACGATTAGTTTTGGAAAACTCTTTCTAGAAAACACTTTTTAAAATATTTAAAAATTAAAAACCTAAACTAATGGTAGTTTTACTTTCGGTTTCGATTAGGTATTCGATGGATCCAATATACAGGTTTATATTACTACTGTTATATATAAATATGGAAACCAAGCTAATGTAACTGACTAACGTTAACATTATCTTTTATATAAATACCCGCGAACAATATAATATTATACACGCATTTCTATAGAAATTGGCAAGGCAGCTGTCTTGGAACAATGCTGTCTAGAATATTTTGTTAATTTTGTAGTCGTTCTGTATCGAATTGTTTATCCTTGTCTAAAATTGAGAAATGTATTATAGATTTGTTAAAGTAAGACGTATAACATCAATGCTAATTTCTTTATAATCCAAGCAATTCAATAAATCTGGCGCCAATTGCCTGTATTTGTTGTGGAATGTTAAATCATATTGTATGTGGTGTTTAAAAATGAAAACGACTTGTATAATTTTACAACGGCGAATATATAATGTTTCGTTGTATTAATAACTAAAAATTGTATCAGTCATTACGTCAGACAATTGCTATAAATGTATAACTAAGCCATATCACTATCTAACGTGATATATATTTTATTTTATAATCTACACTCAAAAATGGACTATTTCCTGATAATTAAAAAATTAAAAATAACATGGTTTTAGTAGTTTTATTATTTTAAACAATAGTAAAACAGTATTGAACAATAAAATGAAATAACAAATAGCCAAGTCATATTACTTCCTCAATCTTTACGATCAGAGCGATATAATGTGTATTCAATTATTTCAATAACGGAATATATATAATTGGTAGTTAACCGCATGTTTTTTGTGAAATAGACGCGGTGTGGAACTTTAGTGTAAAAAATCAAACGTCAGCAAATTAGTTTGCAATATTTATGATATTTACCATAAAAATAGTTTTGAAAAGATTGACTATATAGACTATATAGACTATACTACTAATTTAACTTTAAATTACAACAAAATATATTTATTATATATTATATATATATAATTATGGGTCTCACAATTTTTAACTTATAAAAGCATCAATTAATTCGCCGATGTTAAATAATTTACTACACGGCATTTTCTAAGGCTATTGTTCTGATTATATTGGATAACTAAAATGCAAAATGTTAATATAATATATACTTGATAATATGTTATTGTTTCATATGTATAAAAATTCTTGTATGGTAATCATTTTTCATATAAAAAATATAATTATAGGTACAAATATTATATTTAACCAAGAATGTCTTAAAAGTTGACTTTTTTATTCACATACTTATACGGAGCTATTCGAAGATGTCGCAATGTCGAATGAAATAGTTCAAATAATATAATAAATTTGGTTTGAAACTCAGTTTTTCAATTTCCCTGGAATTTTAAAGATTTTTGGGAAATCTCCCGGTCTCATTTGAAAGTGACCCATTTTTCAGTAATATGTACAAAATCGCAAGGATAAATATCACTTTTTCATTAAATATTTACTTTTCAATAATTGTGAATAATTGACTTATTTTATGAAAAATTCTTATAGATAAAACTAGTAGTTTGATTTCATAAACGATTGATTAAGCCATTGAACAGTTTGACTGGCAATAAAGGTGGGATTGGGAGTACTTTGGCAGTAGGGGTTTTGGGGAGAACTGGTGAGTTGGGTTAAAGGTGCTAAAATAGTCTCTAGGTACCGGAAGCAAGTGAAACCGGGAGATTTCAGGATTTAAGTTCATTCTGTTATGCCAGATCTGTAATATATTTATTTTACATAATAAAATTACACTTAATATAATATATAACCAAAATAAAAAATAAACAAAATAACGCATAAAGATAAAAACATATGCACAATATTAACTTACACCGACGGTTATGATCTAGTAAAAATGTTTAATAAAATGTTTAAAATTATAGATTACTTTGTCGAAAACATAACATATCGACGTAATTCAGGTTTTTTATATATTAATGTTTCATAAAAGTAATTTGTTAAATTTGAAAAGAAGTTTGACTTTAACGCTTTTATTTTGGGACGTGTATAGTAAAGATATAAGAATATACTCAGTCGATTTAATGCCAATAGTTATTTTCGTAAAAATGTAATTCTTAAAAGCTTCATTAGAATCAGTACAATGGATAGTAGTACGGGATGGGTATATCTGGCGCATTCAAGGGATGGCGGTTGCTAGGCAACAATTCCCCCCTACCCCGACCCCCTCACAATTTTTCAAATTTCGCACAAAAATGTTGAATTTCATTTTTTTTTCGCATATTTTTTTTCAAATCGTGTACCTAAACAAGGTCAATGTCTTTTTGTGTAAATCGGGAGCGAGGATTCTCGGATTTACTACCTACAATTAACCGATCAACGTTGAGTATTTCACAGCATGTTTCTGATTGGATGTACGTGGTGGTATAAAAGGCTCTTCAAAGCGCTGTGAGGCTCATTCTTCTCTCCTGCACGGAAAAGACAACACCTCTCTCGACGTTCAATCGAGCTGAAGAAGTGAGACCAAGCCAATGATATTTTTTTTTAAATACATAAAATATCGTAACAAGGATACCATCTTATTAATCCTGTCACCGGAGCCTGTATACCAGAAGTGAAGGTGGACCCTCATTGCATCTACAAGGCAGCGGAAAAGACATCGTATTTTGTCAATGTGACAAGTTTATACGGCGAACCCACTTTGATTTTAAAGTCGCTGGAGTTTGTAAGCATTAAGGCCCATCGGCTCTACAGGCAATAAAGTCATCGTATACTCTAACACTAAACTGTTAGAGCTATGGGCTTCCATCCGCTCGAGCAGGCTAATACGGCGTTGGAGGGTGAAGTGGAAAAGAAAATGGTAGAAAATCTACGGACACAGGAGGCTGCTCCAAAGTCAACCCAACTCTACGGGAAATATTTGTATCACAGTGATCAAGTTTGCGTCCAGTAGTTCACCACAGCTTCGCTTCGTGGGGTTTACTCTACTGGGCCAATATAACTAACAACACTCTCATGGTCAACTGAGACGGTTCACCTGCCAATATTAGTGAGTTCGGCCGAGGACGCCATTAATTCGGACTCCGTTACAATGGGGTATACTTTGAACATCCCGGCGATTCTTTTCATGTCGCAAGTCTCAACTTACGCATTGTTCAAATTCGACATGAGCCGCTGGAAGATATTGGTGGTTATCTAATACTGCCTGCGCCTGTCTGATGGTTGACTCGACTAAGAACGATGACTTCACTACTACATTGGCTGGCTCCTGTGATTATCTGAGCAGCAACATAAACGTATCAAGCACCACCCAACTCACCTATCTTATCGGGGGAGTGCGGTGGCAATGGAGATGAAGCCTATCTGACGGTGCCGCCTACTCCAAAGAAAAAAAAGCCGACATTGACTCGGCAGAATGTCATTTCCGTGTTAGGGAAACTCCAAAGAAGAGAAAGAAGAAGATCGCAGCTTAAGTAACCATTACATAACGATGTATTTTGACGATAATTATGTACCATTAAATCCACTTTCGTTACGTCGAAATACATCTACCCAAACTTCATATACTAGTATATATAGCATAGCTACCAAATGTATTTCGAATATTCTAACTACTGACTTTACTAATGATAACTTGTCTTAAGAAATGAATGCTCGATGTTGTTCTATTTTATAAAATGTTCATGTGTCCAAGTAACATGTTATATTCATATATGACTGTGTACTATGTTATTTTACGGATACACTAAATGTTATATGTTGTAAAAGCAGTTTGTTTTCGTATTCTAACAGTATAATAGCTCGTTACCCATATAGTTGAAAAAGTTAAAAAATTAAATGTATCTATTAATTCATTTATTTTCCAAAAGTGCCATGGGAGATGTATATAATTTACTGCTACAGTCCTGGGTTATACAGGAGCGACAGTCTATAACCGTCCATCCAATTTGATTCGGATAATTTTTATACACATAGGATGAGAGAGAGTAAGAGACAGAGAAATCTAGAGTTCAGTTGAAAAACCGAATAGATTAATTAGATTGGTATTGCAGACATTTAATTTCTTGTTTCAAGACTGAGTAGGCGGCAAAATACCTTCTCAGGAGAATCGACATATCTCAGCTCATCGTTTAGATAACTAGGCATAAACTCATTGTCAAACACATTGAAAAATTTTTTTTCAAGCACCAAGCATATATCAACATCACAATCCTCAATATTCCTTTTAATATCACCAATACACTGGAAAATAATATCGGTGGGTTTTTCACTGCGATGATACATGGGTTCAAAGTCCGGCTCATTTAGATCGATAAGTCCTTCCTCTTCTCCATCAGGATGAAGTACTCGCACAGTTTGGAAACCGATAACATATGTGTATTCGCCTTATCAAATGAAGAAGTGAATCGTTTAATTGTGGCAACACAGTCTCGAATCGTAGGCGTAACCGATCTGCGAATATATTGATTAAAGGTTACACGGGAATCAACTTTATGGATGAACCGCTCCCTTTGACAGCGTCCTACCATTTGACATAACGGCCAACAATCTTTCAATATTTTGTAGACAGTAAAGTAGGGAGTCAATCAACAATATGAACACAATATTTAACAGTGTCACATCTCCACTAATTTGAAACAAAAATTGACTCCCGCGCTTAGCATCCAAGTCAGAGCAACAAAGGTCAATTAGTTGATTCCAGCCACTTGACATGATGTATACGCGAAAGAGTTTACCATATATCCTCAAATTAAACAAGGACATTATTTTTAATACCATCTCTATAATTCCCTAGCATTTATTCAGAGAGAAAAGTCACAACATGTGTGATTTAATTAAGCTCGTTTTATTGAGGAAACATACGTATATGTATTGTATAACCAGTTAATAGGATATATAAGAACTCAACGGTAAAAGTGAACAATAAATATTAGTCTGTGAGTTATTTACAAAGTAAAATTAGAATGTAAAAGCAGATGAATGGGGAAACAAATTATGTAAATAATTATAAATAGTTTCCAAATTGAAGCGAGGCGTAGCCCCGATTACCACAACTTTTCCTGAATAAAATAAGTTTACATGCACAGGTTTCCACTCGAATATTTGCACAGCATTAAATAGATCAGGCTCATACTGCATAAAAAGATTTAATCGTTTCGATTGATTAAAAAGGAAGTTTTTTTCCCAAATCAAAGGTGAAAGCTAGAATTTGTAGCAAAAGTGATTCGACAATGGATGTTTGAGATGTAAAAGAAATGTTATAATTATATCCAAATTAACGTCTGAGCCCATAACACGGAATTTCCTCGTTAAAAAATCAAAACGGTCTATTTGTTGTAAAATTGTACACTGTGCATGTGTGGTTTTCGAATGTAATAGTAAGTACATATATCAGGATGTTTAATTTGCTGAATCGGTGCAGAGAAATTTCCAGTAGCAGGTAGTAGTTGCAATCGAATGCGGAATAATTTGATTAACACATGTTTACAGCATTGTGGGGAAAACCAAGTGAGAAAAACCAACCGTATGGCATTACATATTTTGAAATAATTAAGATAAAATACGTATCTTCTATATTTAGAGTAAATATCTATAAACAATAATCTGGGTAAGGGCAGAAAAGCCCTAAATATAGAGTCTAGAAAGACAACATTTGTTGAAAATATGATTACTCACTGCAATGAAATGTATGATAAACCGCCAAGGTGTATAAAATGGATCACCGGTAGTCAATATGACGAATTATATATCAAGGATTAACGGAATCGTTCGATATGATTCCACCCTAACATCTAGTAATTTTGGATAATTTAATTAATGAAATGGAAAACTCCAAAGTTGTCAGCAATTTATTTACACGTATGGTTTGCCATACACCCTGTACTGTTATTTCCATCAGCCAGAATGTATTCCAAGGTGGTAGAGAGGTACGAACACATGCACTTAGCACCCAGTATATGGTTCTCTTTAAAAATCCACGTGACGTAAGTCAAGATTGATATACTCTACCGTCAGATGTATCCAAGACAGAGTAAATTCATGATTCAAGCATATAGGGATGCAACGTATAGAAAACCATACGCCTACGTCTTTATTTATTTAAATCAAGAAACAATGGCAGAATACTGTATACGTACAAACATTTTACCAAATGAAGCCCCTAAATTGTCTACATGTATTCATCGGGTTGTTACAAACAACTACAAAATTAAATCATATAAACAATCATGACGAAGGGGATATAGTTCTCCATTAGAAAACCAACACCACATAATATAAGGGCAGTAACACAGATTGCCTATCATAATTTCAACACCGATATAACGATCCATTCAAAGATTAAGAAAAAACGTGACCGAAACAAGGGGAACTGATGAAGGTGAGCGGCAAAAACCAACACGAAGCAGATTTCCTCTTCGGAAGTATATGGTGAGAAAAATGGACACATAGTGACAGACGGACCTTGTGGAAATGCAACCCTTTTCTCGAGGGCTATAGATATCTGATGACTGTAAATGATATTCTTTCATGTTATACATGGGTAGTTCCGATCAAACCGAAATCAGCTCCCTAGCTTCTCGATGCTTTTAAAACCCTATTTCGGCGGATGACCAATGTACGCGTAAACCGACGAATCTGAACAGATCAAAGTCTCTTAGTTTGAAAATACACCTGTGCGTAACTATTTCCTAGAAAAATTTGGAATTGAACAGTTTAGTTTTTAGACGGATTATAAATCGACAATAGTGGAACGATTCAACAAAACATTGAAATCACGCACGGAGAGGCTTTTTATAAAACAGGGGCATCATAAGTGGCTCACACTCCTACCAAAACTACTCGACTCCTACAATCATAGTGCTCATAGAACAATTAATAAAGCTCCAGCGGATGTCACTCCTGAAAATGAGGTAAATGTTTGGCTACATGTGCACGGTGAAGATAATATCGTTGAGTCAAACATCACGAAAAAAAATAATAAATTTGCTCTGGAGGACCGCGTGCAAATTTCGAGAAAAAAGGCAACTTTTGAATACGTGCACCGGATAACAATGAAATCATTAAGGGTTCCTTCTCAATCAGTAATTGCAGGCTGTAAGTGTTCAATAGATTAAATCAGTTTGGAGGGATTATCATTAACCATGTTTGGATACTCAGTACAAATGACGGGTGGGTTTCTATTATCCATGCCAGTATACAAATTATGCTGGTAGTCGTCGACAAATTGGAAGCGTTTATTCAACACCATTAAAATATTTCACACTCCTATTCTAGGGAAATTGATGCCTCACATGGCAAAGGCGGGTCAACGTGTTACAAAATTTGCCTTAAAAGTTGGTAGAGGTCTTATTGGAGATTTCATTACTGGAGATCATAGAGATATTCGTAAGATTCTAAGAAGACGTACCAAACATGAAATAGGTCATATAAGTCGTAAATATATTGGTCATGATATTCTGTCTCCTCTAATTAAAAGGGATCTGGTCGTCGCAAAAGGTCTATAAACAAAACTGAGAAATGTTATACTCTATCCAAGAAAGGAAATGTTGAAAGTACACGCCCACGCAAAACGCATAAGAAAAGTAAATCTACTCTGAAGAATATGACACTCTAATAATTCAATGCAAATGGTTATGGAACGAGCCCAGTGGGTCGACATCAACCCACTCAATAGCGCCTCTCAAGGAAATGCTCCAATTTAATTTTCCATTTCCGGTTCTTTCGATGAAATGAATATATTGATCTTAATGATACCTATTTGGAGCTGACCTACAAATTTGTAAAAACAGATGGAAATGATTTTATTGCAGCTGCGGCTCAAATATGTGCTCTGTTAACAATGTTACAAGTAGTATGGAAGGTAGATTCTCACGTCACCCCCCCCCCCCTCGAAACCGAAACCGAAACTCCCCCCCCCTTCGAAACCGAAACCGAAACTCCCCCCCCCCACCGAAACCGAAACTCCCCCCAATTTTTTTTTCCAACTCGGGTTCCTATTGGCCGATTTGAACTAGGTCAAGGTCGTTTCCGACTAAATCGGGGGCGAGGATTCCGAATTTGGGGTTCCCCAGTCGATTGGGGAATTCCCTATTGCTTTTTTAATTTTATAATGGAAGGGTGCGCATTACTGTAAACCAATTAGAAGACAATATTTGTTGATTATCGGATAACA
>JAUZND010007725.1:0-10224 GCA_034780555.1 Coelogynopora nodosa | reverse complement strand
TCACTCTCTCTCTCTCTCTCTTTCTCTCTCACTCACTCTCTCACATGTGTATGGTATACTGTCTGCAGCAATAGACAAGATCATCTTCGGCTTCGCCATGGTGGCCAACTCTAAGTTGCTCTCAATGACCCTCAGCTTCCTTGATGAGTAGCACAAGTCCCGACAGGAGCCGCTTCTCTGGATGTCAGATATAGTCAAGTGAGTAAAGACATGTAACAGTTTAAATAATTTACTACGGATCAATAAATATACGCAAAATCTATGAAAAACATGTTCACTACATTTCGCTAATTTGCATATATATTTATAGTAATATTTTTACTGTGTGAAACAAAATGATAATTATCTCTTAATAAATCAAATTTGCACATAGCAATATCCTAAATTATGTTACCCGACCTTGTGTTTTCCTGCACATAGGGACATAACGAAATTGATAGATACGGCCCATTTTTGTTTGTAATATGTCTACTCCGTTTATAGCGAGATTTAAGGACAGTGACAATATGCTCGTTCTATCTGAAGTAAAACTGATGTGTGAAATTTACAATTTATTTATTTATTTCATGGCGTTTCAATACAACATTTGTGATTATAATAAAATATGTCAAAACTAAGATGCTCATTCTGTTCTGTTCGGTACAGTTAACCTATGTTAGGATACTCGCTCTGTTACCTCTTTCTGTACCAGACGCTTGGATGAGTAATGCGTTCTTTATTAGGTATAGATATATTTGTTAAAGTTGCTGGTTGCCGATATGTATTTAAATTAATTATCTTCAAAATTAATCAATTAATTAATAATTTAAATAATTTAAAAATTAATTAATAGCTCGTAAAAATACTCGTCTCAACAATCAATAATATTATTCTACACCAGGTAGGCCTATTCTGCATTCTTGTCAATTATTATACCAACCATCGAGTGTTACTTCAATTCTGGTTTCTATCTATTCTTATTTTAGCTCTTATGATAGATTTAATATTAAAAGGTTGCCTTTAATATTGAGTATTGTTTTTTAAAAGCATGATCTTTTTCTTTTTGCGCTCCTGTTTGACACGTGGGAATAGATAGAAAACCATCCGAGATGGGTTTTTTTTCAGTCTAGTTATTAAATCAAATCTTGGGCAGATTTACACATCGCATTACTTATAAAACTGTTTACTGTTTTAATCAACTCTTCGATTATCAATCGATTATTACAGGTTTTAATTCAGATTTAAACTATTTAAACTAGATATTGGCCATAGTATTTAAAGAAAAATCGATTTCCTAAAAAATATTTTGACTACAATTGGTTGGTTACACTTTCAGTGGCAATTCAGTCGCGACAAATTGGTCCAACTTGTTGTCCAATTCCGAGCGAACTGAACCCTGTATCACCTTGACAACGTGGCCCTTCCTTCTGAGCCGTCTCCCCCCGGATCTGCTGGATTCTGGTAAGTATCTTGTCTGTGCATTTTATTTAGCGCGGTTCAAATTATAATCGTCTAGAGCAGTCTCTATATATATGGCTAGCCACAATTGTCTGCGGAGACTGGCAATTGGTTGGTTAAACCAAGTTGGTGAAGTGATTTCGGATTTGGTTTGTCATCAATAAATACTAAAATAGTATCGATCGTAGCATATCGCTGGTCATTATGTACTCTTGATATTCTTGTACCGCTAATTTTGATTTTATACATATTTCATTTGTTATTAAAAAAAATACATTTTACGCGTGTTGAATCTTAACCAATCACGGTCCTCCCGACAACATCTCATCAAACTGTGGCAGAACAACACGGTCAATCGGGCTAAAATTGGGAGCCAGTGAACAAAAGTTTCTTTAGGTTATTTTAGCAAAAGAAAAAATTCTGTTGGGCACTGCTTAGGTCACGTGACAGGCCTCTGAAAATGTCCCATATTTGAAAAAAAACAATTTCCCGTTTTGTTTATAATTTTAATTTTTATAGTATTTATATAAATTATATTTTTTTAATTTGTTTAGGGAAGAAAACAAAATAAACCATTAATTATTTAAAAACAGCAAATAAAAGTTGATAATTCAAATTTTTGCAATAAAAATATGCTCACAAAAATCAAATTTTATTTATGCAAAATATGTATCGTTAAGTATGTAATAGACAAACAAAATTTGTGCATTTAAAATAGTCTATAAAAAATAGTATGCCATTTTATGTTGTTCGGACCAGTACCAACCGGGTATGTAACATTTGTGAAATTGTTGTCCAGCTAACCTCCAACAGTATAATATTCACGTAAAATGTTGTTTATTGTCATAAAATTAAATTATGTATATATTCTAGTATGCCAAGTTTCGCTGGGATAGATTTGTCAGAAATATATGATCTCAAACATTAAGTTTTATGACCTGTTTGGGACCAGATCAGATAACGTGACATATTCAAAAATTAGGTTATTATTGCTGACTCACATTAAGATATAGTTACAACTCGTTCATTTATTCTGTATTGGATCAATTATTTATTGATTTTCTTTCAGTTTATGCATTTGTACAGTACTTACAGAATTTGCATAGTACAACATAAGAGTTGTGTGAACAGAAACATAAAATTTAAACGCATTACATGGTATAAAGGGACATATGTACATAACGTTTATGAATTGAGACTGAAGTTGGTGAAGTGAGACTGAAGTTGGTGAAGTGAGACTAGAGTTGGTGAAGTGAGACTAGAGTTGGTGAATTGAGACTGATGTTGGTGAAGTGAGACTGAAGTTGGTGAAGTGAGACGGAAGTTGGTGAAGTGAGACTGAAGTTGGTGAAGTGAGACTGAAGTTGGTGAAGTGAGACTGAAGTTGGTGAAGTGAGACTGAAGTTTTTGAAGTCTAATTGGCATAAGTGAAGAACGGTTGGGGAAGTGAAATATATAAAACTGAGACAACCAAGTACATTTCACCCCATCTTCCATCTCTCCACAGCCCCGGACCTCCTAGCTCATATGACCCGGAAGCGGCACGATTTAAAAAAGCTCGAAGATCTCATGATTCGAGAACTCATCTCTGCCAGACTCCTCACTACTGCTGCCAAGCACTGGAATGTAACTAAGCCGCTGAAACAATATTTTAGGGAACTACACTGTGGGACCTAAGTGGACCCTTGATTCCGCAATTATTCTTAGACTAGGTGTCATGTTTGTTAGCATTGTGCTAGGTTTAGTACCCATTCATGACATTATTATAATGCATTTCTGTTTTATTTGGAGTTCCCAAGTTATTTATGGATAATATTACTTATACAGTATTCATAGGCTGAATGGTGGCTGCTACATCTTGTACTACAAACTTAGCTTCTTTAGAATGTCCCTGTTTTATTTACTTACGCATGGCATCTCACCAAAAACAAAAAAATAAAATATATTCCATAACTGACTTACTACCCTTTGATGTGAAGTATATTATTTTATACATTAGTTATTTTATTTCATTTTTTTTAACTTTATTTTTGATTTCAAATAAAAAGGTAAGCACGTTTATTAAGTTAGGCTTATAATCAGATCTCCTGTGTCTGCTTGAAATTATACATTTGTATTTTGACACTCAAATCTTTACAACTATATTTACGTAACAATATCAATAGTTTTAATCCCCAGATAGCAGTGCGAGTTACTGGAAGTTATGTGGCTGAAACAAGCAAGCAACATTCATTTAGTTGAGTAACACATATGTATATATATTTTAATTTAGCTTCCATGATTAGAAACTTTGATCCATAATAGCATTTTAATTGTCAAACTTTGACGATGAAGCCAACAGGGCGAAGAAATATATAGTCAGATATAACATTATTCCTGAATTAATTGGCACCTTTTTTATTATTATATCTTTTCATTTAATTTCAGTAAAAAAATAATTAAGTAAAAAGAAATTTAATACGATATCGTCTTTATTTCTTGCAGGAAAGCATGATTCAGCTGCCTATTTTCACAGGCAGTGATTCTTCGTGGCTACCTGGTAGTCTCTCATTTCTCGCGAAGTATAAACCCGAGATGATTAACAAATATTTGGAGAATTGTCTCGTCGAAACGGGTGAGTGGATCAATGGCATGATGTTGGATGACATACTACGGTCGATTTCAGAAAACTATGATAATTTATTATGCAAAATACGAGAAAATATTTTTCTGTGCGTTAGTGGCAATTTTTTTAAAATTATTTATTTTACACATTTTAATTAACAATATTGTTTCCGAAGTATAGTTGGGGACACCTCTATTATATTTTCTGTAAATATTGCGCTGTTAATTTTCAGCAATATAGCTGTTGAATTCTTCAAATTAATTTGATCTGACCAAGCGGCAAAGCATGCTTATTGTAAAATTGATTAAGTAAATGAGCTGTAAGCAGGTTACTGCCTTGTATGTCCTCGTGAGGCATCCTCCATACTACCTATTAATAGACGATTTCCTCTCCCCCACCACCCTCACCCCCTCTTCATGATCTTTTCAGGGAAACGGGGTTTGGCAGAGATGGTTCCAGAAATTCTGCTTCACGGAGAATCAGAGGGGTTCCGATTATCGAACTGTTCCATCAGAAGTCTCAACTCTGTCCATCAGTTGCTCACGTCATCGTTGCCTCATGAAAATGCACGAGTGAGCCGTCCTCTCTGTCTCTCTCTCTCTCTCTCTCTCTCTCTCTCTCTCTCTCTTACACACACTCTCTCTCTATCTCTCTCTCTCTACCATTATCTGTTTTTAAATTCTTAAATTTCTTTAGAATTTCACTGATAGACAGTGACAGTGTATTTTGAGTTTTTTTATATCTGTGTTTAAATTTAGACTTTTGAAGTGTTTGAAGACAACAGAATGCAACCCTTTTATTAACCTAATGTTTTTCACCACTTCGATACCTCCAAAGAGGATTTAATACAATTTACAGTTATCTTAAAATCAACAGATAAAATAAACTATTATTATTTTTAATATTATACATTATAACTAATTGTGACATTTCGTAGAGACTTTTGACAAGTTTTCGATCTTCCATTTCAGTTGGGCGAGATTCGTGAGGAAATTCAGCAAATATTGGACGCCAATTCCTCCCAATTAAGCACCTCCTAAGTTGCATTTCGATTATATATTTTTCAAATGCACTTCTAGTATGACTATTTGGCGTAAATAGTGTTTTTTTTAATTACAAGAGGTTGAGTTATTCATTGCTTCGTACTCTGTCTGTTACACAGTCAAAGATGTCAGACTTTGTTTACTATTTTATATGATTTAAATTGTTTTGTTAATTGTACTTGCTTTAAAATCTTTCGAATGTTAGAAAATAAATATGTTTCAAGTTGTATTTTTTCAATTTTTGTTTTTATGCTTCTTGAGGTATCGTAGAGCCGTGCCCAGAACTAATTTAGCAAAATATCGAATGAAGCTCTCAGCCTAAATGCTACTTTGTTTTAAATGTCCTAGAATACTCTTTGCATAGATATCGATTTCCTAGATATCTAGATATCCAATCAATACATATATTAAACATATGGCTATATTATTAATATAAATATTTGTGAAAATCATCTCAAACATTGAATATTAAATAATGTACATAACAATAATTAAAATTGTATGAAAACTATCATGAATATTAAGGTTTTCTTTCAATATGACGAACTACAGTAATATGTATTACAAAATCAAGAAATTTTAATAATATATAAAAATAAATATCGTTATTTCGATTCATCGCAATTCAATTTTAATTAATTTCAATCATTATTAAAACTGTTAAAAATTTAAATGACTGATAAATATTAATTTATCTTTAATAGTTTACATGTATCAAAGAGTATTTTTACCTAATGAAAGTATAGTAATAAAAGTATAGTTATTATTTGAATTAAGTATTTTATTGTTCAGGCCTATATTGAAACTTTCACAACTATAAATCAATAGCTAAACAAAACTAGTTAGAGTATTTATATAAATTATCAGGGGCGGATGCAGGATTTTATGTTAGGGGGGGCCCACTAAAAAAAGGCGCAAGTTATATTTTTATATTTCAAAAAACTTCATTTTTATCTAGTGTGTTTTTCTACCTAAAAGCGCAACAATAAATAAATAAAAGGCGCAGGGGGCCAACATCCGCCTCTGATTATGCATTTATATATTGCTAGTAGAACATGTAGAACGTACCCTACGTTCTACATGTTGAAACTTTCACAACTATAAATCAATACTCCGTAGCCTAATAGCTGAACAAAACTAGTTAGAGTATTTATTTAAATTATGCATTTATATATTGCTATGTAGAACGTAGGGTATTATGTAATACAAAGAGGCAACGTTGAGAGTATCATAATATATAAGGAAGAAATCACAATTCAGTAAAAGATTAATCTTAAAGAGTAATGATTTAGGGATTTGAAATACACATTTTGAATATTCTTTATAATTTAAAGTTTCAATAATCAACTATTCAATTTCTTACATTAATTAAAAATAATTAATTTTAAAATATTTAAAAATATTTATAATAAATATTAATATATTTAAATTATTTGAAATTTTAAAATATGTAGGTGTAGGTCTCATACATTAAACTGATACAAAATTAAAATTTTTTACTTCTTTAAATTCGAATAAATCAGTTATTAATCAAAACTTATAGTACTTTGATTGGTTGAACGTGACGGCCAATTATTGCACGTTGTTAGTTGAGAATGTTTGTTATTAAGCTATAAATACTGCTTACTCTCACCCCGCAATCTAATATTGTTTATTTTTCTTCTAATTTGACACGTTCACGACAATGTTATTAAAATTGTTTTTAGTTGTTATACAATTGTCTGTTTATATCTCTGCTATAAACAGCTCAGAGAATTTATTGTTGAAAAGTAAGTGTTATTTTGTTATAATATTTGAAAAACTGTTTAGTTCACCTTCGTCAAATAAATTAAATAATTATATCATACTACCAACAAATATGAAAAATATCAAAAAACTTACCATGTATTGTAAGAATAAATAAATGCCTTCATATAAAATTTAATTATATTATGTCGTCGTTCTTAATTAGGCCTACATTGAAAAACACCATATTAATATTTTCAGATTCTACAAGATGGGGAGCTGAAAGAACCGATATTAAAGTTTGTTGCGGAATGTCTGAGTGTAAGTAAATTATTTTTTTAACATTTTAGTAATTTTTTGTAATGTTTATTATATGTTATTGTTTATCAATTTACTCTTGATTTTGTTTAATTTTGGTGGTAAATTTAATATTTTGTAATACATGTTTAAGATAATTAAATATTAAAACTTTTTTATTTGATATTTATGAATATAATTCTTTTACGTCTATTTAATTTCAATATATTTAGGATATTAGAAAATTGGTTATATGTAAATTAATAACTATACAATTTAGACAAGATAATATATTGATTATATCGTTATAATATATATATGTATATACTTATATACATAATTACTAATCGTTCTAATTAAAATGTTATTTATTTTCATGTAATCTCTAAAAACAAAAAAATACGTATACGTTATTGTTCATGTCTCAATTAGCAAATCAAGATTTTAGGCTCTCAATATTTTAAAACGTTAAAAGATATATAACTATGAATTTTAATAAAGGTGTTGTTGGTTTAGCTATTTGTTGCTACGAATATTACTTTTTTTAATGAAACAATATTTTTTTATATTTAGATAACGATGCGGTCAGTCTTTTTGTTGACGATATGAAACTCGTAGCCATGGTACATGGTAATCTTGCACCAATCAAACTGAATTCCTTTTTGGCTAAGAATAACAATTTTGTATTGAATTCTAAGTCAAATGGTAGCATAAATTTATGCATAAAAAAATTGCAACTGATAAAAGAAGATTCCGGAACTATGATACGCTGTGACATTGTCAATAACATGGGGTACGGGATTTTACAACGTCGAGAGCTCACTATCTTACAAGTGTACAGTAAGTGGACATATCATTTGTTGCCAGATTTATCTTGTAATAGTGTGAATTTGAGTTATTATTTATAAGTTTTATAATTAATGCCTATTGTATTTACATAAAAATTAAATTAATCTTCATATTTTCATATACGTATATACACCTATATTTCGAAAATAACTCTGTATATTTATTCAGTTAATTAAATTTACTACTGATAAAAGATAACTTACTTAATAGGACTAAATGATACCAATAATAAAGTAGCTATAGAACTATACTTTATAATTATTCTTCACTTTATCGATTCATGTGTTGGTTCAATCGCTTTCTTTCATACATTCACAGAGCTGCCATCAGTCGAGATCTCATCAGATGAAGAAATACAAGTACCCATGGGCCACGATCTCAATATAACTTGTAGAGCGTCAGGTTTTCCTGACCTCACAACAAGATGGCTAAACAAGGTAAGTCGGGACAGAAGACAATACGAAATGTATTTTTCATTATTTAATAATATTGTCTGAAGATTTGTGTTTACTCGAAACTATTTGTAATATACTTCAATTTCAATATAGACTTCTGGATATGTATAGGATCATAATCAACGTGAATATAAATAATGTTGAATACTCTACGATACCAAAGTCCATGTTGATTGATCAGTTAATATTATTCTTAATCCAAGTTGATTATAACGTCCACTATTTCTTAACTGACTTCACTATTTGAAATCGCCAGAGTATTTAAATGTCAACAAATAAGAACGTTTAAAATATCTTTAAACAGTTTTAATCAAGATTCTAACTTCTCTAATTGTATGTATATATATATATGTATATATACTAAAATAAACTAATAGATATTGCTTGTAATATGTTTACGATTTATGTAGTTTGAATATATAGGCTGTATAATAAAAAACGGCCGGCTGTACAATAAAATGAAAAAACAGGAAAGTATTAAATTAAAAAATTCTATCTGAAGAAAGCAGTTTTAATCGAGACATTTTCCAAATTATAAATTTAGAATTTCCTGGCGTATTCAATAGTTCAATCCGTTTTCAAATCGAGCATATAGTTACCGAGCTACATGGATTTTACTGTATATTTGAAACTTTATTGGACAGCCGGCCGTTTTTTATGATACAGCCTATATTATGCTTTTAAAATTTCATTGCATGTTATGTCGAAATGTTGTGTTTAAAACTTACTATTATTTATAAATCCACATATTATTTAAAAATCCAAATGTTATTTCATACAATTGGCGTCACATTTACAACACAACGTTCAAAGTGTCTGAACAATAAAGTTTCTGCATAAAATTATATTTAATCCATAATGCAGTTAATCAGGAATATTCAACAAAAGCAAACGTATATTTTTTATTATTACAACGTAGATGATATTTAATTGTAAAATTATATTCTAACAAAAATTATTTTAAATTACTTATTTGACGTGTAACCTGTATTTTATGTATTAAATCGTATTTCGAAAAATTACTCAGTTACAATATCAAAAATCGATAAATTACATAATGATGTAAAAGAACCTCAAGACAGAAATTGTTGAGTAGTAAATATATTGAAATATTCCGTTTTTGAATTTGATATAATGTGGATTTGTTATTAATGCCCAATAATTGATTTACTATCCATTTCTAAATAACAAATCAATAATACAAATAATGATTTCGGTGTTGAAATCGATATGAAACAACTAATATTAAGACCGAAACAATAAAATTATGTTCGTTGACACAAATTAAGAATAGATATTTTAATATTTCATTACTTTATCATAATAATTCACAGTTTTTTTTCACAATAATCCACTGTATAATAGATCTCAAAAGACAATTATGATTTTACATTTCAATAAATTATTCCATGCAAACTAGATGAAAATCCTACATTGGTTATTTTTACAATATTAATGTATATTATTTGTTATTTATTATAATTGAATATTTACGTATTTATAATGCAAGAAAACATCAACTCTATTTCTTTACAGTATGGTGAAATCCTCTCTCGTCAGTCAATTGAAACGACCACCCTTCAGATTAAATGGGCAACACGTAATGATGACGGTATCTATTCTTGTATATCCAACACGAGCTTTCCTGGTGACAACAATTCCACTTCTCGAATGGATGTCAACATTACCGTCAGAGGTATGTTTAAATGGGTATTTCACTATAACAGCTTTCTCACACAGGGTGTCCCAAAAGTAGCTACACATAGGCATTTTTAAAAATATGTTACTTCTAAGCAAAATAGTAGTTATATGT
>JAUZND010007724.1:0-10224 GCA_034780555.1 Coelogynopora nodosa | reverse complement strand
AGGCGAGCAACCTACGCGTTGGTGACCAATGCTTGCTTTGGTGTTGGTACCAACGAGACGAGCAACCCACCCTATATGATACAAATAGGTTGCACTGAAGAGTAGGAAGTGGAACATGCGCGAGAGGGCCAGTGGAGGTTGGTTGGGGGAGGTCATAAATATACCTAATAATGGAATATGTAAAGAATTTAAAGAATGATGATTATTAACCTTCATAGGCAAAAGAAGGCAGGATTCAATTTAAGAACAAAGAAGCCATAACATTTCT
Source organism: Coelogynopora nodosa (assembly GCA_034780555.1). Classification (NCBI taxonomy): domain Eukaryota; kingdom Metazoa; phylum Platyhelminthes; order Proseriata; family Coelogynoporidae; genus Coelogynopora; species Coelogynopora nodosa. The sequence goes on along the minus strand of JAUZND010007724.1, from coordinate 9,956 downwards.
CAGAGTGTATTTTAGACACAAGGAGTATATATTGTACTTTGAATGGATAAGCCTAAAAGAATAGATAGTGGCGTCAATAAATACATTGAGGGGCTCGCAAAGGGCTCAATAGAGTGCGCAGCAAAATTCTTTAAATGTTTCATAGTGTTGCCCAGTATGAATAATGATTGTAGGATTTATATCAGACAAATATCTGAGTTTTCCGTAAAACATTTACGAAATATCTGCCGTATGTTGAAGTGTTAAAACATGATTATTTATTCATTATTAAACTGATTTATTTCCTATAATATTCACTGACTAATTGTCTACACCAGTAAAACAAAACTTCAACAAAAAACAATAGCAATAATTGTATATTAAAACGGGTTAAACGATATCGGTCATTAACAAATTAGGTCAAAAACAGGCTGTATCTATAGATGTAATTGGTAGGTGGGTATCAAAGGGAGAAGACCAAAAATATACACTATTTTTTTAATTAACTAGCATAATAACACGAATTTTTCATTAATTAAAATAGAAATCACAAATCAGAAAGCCTAAACTTAGTATACTAAATTAATTTATATTATTAATATTTAAATTTAAAAAATGTGGTCTGCAAGGGCTATAAGGTGCATCGCATTTGAAAAAATATTAATTGCTCAATAAAATTGTTAGAAATAATATTTAAGTAGATTACTCATTTAAAAAATAACCATTTTATAATTATAGTGACTATCTACGCTGTTTACTATCTAATATTTATATCAATCAATATCATACATATATTAATATGTCATATCTGAACAGTTTATTCTTATAAAAAATATATTCCCATATTTTGTTGTAAACTTCAGATTTGATTCTCTATCCCAAATTCTTCACTCTACGTCTCAATCGCTACTTCGGATTCAATGCGATTATTTACGGCATCATCGACGGTATTTCTGGAATTATGATTCTCGTCTATATTGTTCTCGAGTGTAAACACATTCACCGCCTGAAAAGGGCTTACTTCAAGGTGAGATCTATGCTTTGGCACAGTAACTATTTTGTATATGGTTAAAGATGATGTAATAAAGTTAGAACTGGCATGATCCACTACATCACTCGATATATTCTTAATCAATGGCATATGTCATTAACGAAGGTTATGTTAAAATGCGGCATGTGTATGTAGCTTTCAATGGTTAATACTTTATGAAGTCATTATCATCTCCAAACATAATTATCTTCTAAACCATTTAATTTATTATATTAAGAAGTTCCTAACTTCTGAATAACTTCAGTGAAATACTTTCTGAATTACAGTCGATTAAATATATCTGTGTATCATTTTTGTTTCCCCTTTCACCTGGGTAATTATTGCCAGTAGCTGTAGGCCTATAGTTTTTTAATATGAAGATTTTATTTAATGTTAAAAATGTAGAAAAATGTAGTATGCTATTATCTATCAACTGATTATTTTATTATCCTTAAATAGTGAAACATACTGTATTTATTCATAACATTGGCGGGATATCGAAATATGATTATAACTATCTTTGGTTATAACATTGATGCGTATCCAGATAGAACGTAATTTAAAATATATAAAGTATGTTTTAAACTTGCTTAACAATGTTGGCAACATCTCCACAAAAATTAAATTAAATATTTATTCTCATTTTTCTATTTGGTAGAGCTTCTTCAACGTGCTCGACTTGACACTTGTGATCGTGTGTTGTGTGGAATTCTCCTTCTACGCTGTTCGTATCGTTATTCAGAAAATGGTGTCCTATTATCTTCGCAACCATCCCGATGAGTATATCAATTTTCAACTGGTGGCATTTTGGGAGGAGGTAATAATCCTTAACAATTTTTTTTGGTATAATAAACAATATATTATATATCATAAATATGATTCAGAATGTATATATGTAAGTTAGTTTAATTTATAAACAATTACATTTAATAGAGGTTTTGTTTAAAAATAATTTATTTTTTAAATCTGAACAGATCTCATAATTTAATTTTATTATTTACAGTTGAAAAATGTCTGTAGTTTGATAAATTACTGTTTTTTTGTTAACATTTTTTATTACGTGGTATATACACACTACTTAAGAACACACGTATATTTAAGTACATTTACTTTATTTGAATGATGTTTTGCTAATTATGTTGTACTTAACCCTTCGTACGTGGAGGGGGAATGGCAATTTTTTTTTCAAATAGATTAAATTTTTGATTGAATTATATAATGTATGACTCTGATTTTTTTACTCAGAGGCTAAAATTCTTTTATTTAACTAAACATATAAAAAATATATTTTCGAATATTTTTACATACAAGAAAAAATTGTTTTATTATTGAACTATTTTATACACCCAACATTAATAGAAAAAGTAAGTTTATCGTAAATTATATACATAGCCTATAACTTAAATAATGAAATTATTTATTAAACTAACCAGCAATTTCGAATAATACTCAAATAGCATTTATACTACTTAAGCCTTGTTTATATAAGTTGTTGTTTAATTAAAATTATATACCAAACAAATATAGATATTGTGATCTGGAATCAGATACAAAAAGAATCAAGTCAATTGGTTGCATTTATAAAAAATTATAGCATATATGGTTATCTTCCAATATTTTCGACAAGTCTTTAGAAGGTATCTGCATACCAAATTTCAGCTTAATCGGATGCAAAAAAGTTTGTTTTTTCAGGGGGTGGTAAAATTAAAATACACCCCCCCCCCCCTCCATGTAGGGTTTATAAGTTTCATTTTATAAAATATTAAGTTAAAAACCAAATGAAACAATTTATTTTACCAATCGCTACATACTCAAATGTCAGACTCGTTTCAGAATGTCAGAGCTTTCCCGCACGATCAGCATGTCAACACACTACTCTGGTGTTCCTTATAGCCGTACATGTACAGCTATTTATTATTAATATATTTACAGCCTTATACGATCTTATTAGAGTCTGTAAGATTATTAATTGTTTATCATTTTTGCCACAATGTACGAATCTAGAATCTATTTTAAGTTCACTTTCGTGTTTTGTAAATGATAAATATAAATAGAGAGTGCAATACGTAGTAGTTTTTTTATTATTTGCTCAAACTAGATCAAATAAATAATAATGAAATCAATTATGTTCATTTCCGCAAATGCAACCAGTAGGCTACTGTTATTGAATGCCTGCTGTACACTTATTTATAATTCTACCAGATTTACACCTATTATTCAACTATTATTGAAACCTGAACGGTTAATAGAAATACCAGAATAACCGCTTGACTGCCCGGAGCTGGTCGATTGGCAATCAATAACCGGGATTTACATTATCCTTTTTCATTTTTTAGAATTATACAGAGTATATGAGTGTGTGTATATCATGTAAATCTTTAAGTTTTTTACAAATATTCATAAAAAGGTCGCTATATATATATGATTACCATAGCAACATATAGAAGTTTGATATGTATTGCACGAAAATAATAAAATATCTCAAACTGAAAAAACATTATTTGTGATTAATGTAATCGTTAAGATCTTGAGAAAATGTGTGTGAAGTAAAATAGAACTTGCTTCCGCTAAAACTGCAAAACAACATTGTTAAAAATAATACACACCTTTCACACATTTATACTAGCTATATCATTCCAATAATGGATGATGTTTTCCATTTTTCTTTAGAAATATTTAGAGAGCTTAACAAATCTAAAAAATATCTTTTATTTTGGAAAGATCAATTTACAAAAACCAAATTGATGCATTTAAAAAAAGTCAAATTCACATTTTGCCTAATAATAGTTTTCATAATGCTCTCTATTGGTTCAGCTATTTTCCACTCTGTGTACTGTTCATTTATAATACAAACTAAATTGTTTCCTATAATTCGTCAGACCAATCAACTGTTAATGGGGATTATGCTGTTCCTATTCACCGTACGGTTTCTCAAAGTTCTCGAGTTCAACCGAAAGATTTCCATGCTAAGCAGTGTTCTCAGCGAGTCCGCCGAAAGTCTGCTTCTCTTCTTCCTGTTCTTCATGATTATATTCTGTGCCTTTGCTCAGGCCGGCTACCTCATGTTCTATAAAACAGTTAGTACGTTTAAGACTATTGTGACTACCGCTGAGACTCTCGGAGTCATGACGTTGAGTAAGTGAATTGAAGAGAAGATATTTTATTGTTCCTAATTTATTGCATCAGAGTTAAGAACTGCTGGATGGACAATCAATACAAATACCACATCTTTTTTTTAACGAAAAATAACTGATAAATTACAAGAAAATTATATAAAATTAATGAAAAACGAAAAAATTCAAAAAAGCTAATTAAAGTATTATCTGGTCGCAAAATACTAGTAATTATGTAAATAAAATTTATCCAGAAACAATAAAATAATCCAATTATTCTGAATTTCATTTACCTATTCAACCAAATTTACTGAAGATGGGGAAAAATTATGTTTTTAGAAGACGTCTATTTAGCCGGAGAGGAAAGATCAAATTGACCCACCAGTATTTGACTAAAGCAGTAGTTACATATTCTCTACAAATTTAGAATGTTTTGGTGTTCTGTAGTATTAGGCAATTCTAAATATATCAAAGATTTGGTAATTATGATATATTAGATATGAAGAAATTAAAGTAAAAAACATGCTTTTAGCCTATTTTTATTGTTAATGACACCATAAAAGATATTTTTAAGTGCCAAAATATTAATATGTCAGAAAGTATATATGAGGATGTCTCAGTGATCATTGAAAATTTCAGTCTAAAAGATTAAATGCTATTTTTAGCTAATTTAGATTCATGTATTAGTTTCAATTAGTATCAATTTCTATTATGTTTATTTCTCAAAATATATGAGATTAAAAGGGCATTAAGAATTATATATATTTTTATTTATTCTAAAAACCTGCTAATTTAACCCCCACTCCCTCCCTCCCTCCCCCTCTGGTAATTCTAGTTTTACGATAGTTTATCAGAGCATCAGCAATATTATACATTATAATGAATGTTGAATTCACTTTCTGCACATCATATATGCGACAATTGTTTCTGTTTCTTTTAACAGACAAATTTGACTTCACCACCTTCTCGGTTGGAAGTGGCAATATGGGCCTCTTTTTCTTCTTCTGCTACATGACCTTTATCAGCTTCATTTTGGTGAACTTTTTTCTTACAATAATCGCCTACGCATTTGCCGTTGTTCGCGAAAATTGGGAGAAGGTTCCCAATGAGTACGAGATCCTCGACTACCTAAAAATGAAGATTGCCAAATTCTTCGGTTGCTACAAAGAAGACTATAGCAGTAACGATCTTAACTGTCGATTTCAGTACTGCGCTAATGGTGAGACCGTATACGTTGTTCTTATTGTAGTAGCCCCCAACCCCAGATCTAATGTAGGACTTTGTCTCCTCGAGAAATGGAAAGGAAAGGAACATGCCTATAGGATTACATCGGTCCTCGACGAAGCCAAAGAGGGATTAAAGTGGAGCATTTTGATGTCCACCTTACATTAACATTGACAATGTACTGAAAGATGCAATACAGGATTTCTATAAAGAGAGTGAGAGATACCTCTTATTTCAGGCCAGATAACATGCAGGACGAAGATCGGTTGGATGAGGAAACCACAATAATAGATCGCTATGTTTTCTACAGGTGACAGTGGAGTAACGCAGGTAGTTGTAGGGGGTTAGTGGTGTTTAGCCCGTTGTCGGTGAACTGGGAACATGTTATTCGTGTTTTGGCCCGATGGAGGAATCATCCCTAAACTAACCATATTCCGAAAATTCTATAAAGTTGAAATTTGGTGCACATAATATTATGTTATATTATTATATTATGTTTGTTTTGCCTATTTTGTGATGATTGCTTTTGAAATGTTTTTATAAAATAGGGGGTTTATATTTAACATATATTTTTTTTAATGTAAAAAGCACATTATGTTAGTATTTATTTGATAGTTAAATATTTATAATACTCAATTGTGTTACTAATTGATTATTGTAATTGTCATATTACACACTTTTTAAATATTTTTACTATTAATTATAATATACAGATACTTACGGAAAGCATTCGCAATTTTTTAAAATTTTTTTGGATAATATCCAATCTAAGTTTTAATGTTTTCAAAATAATTTTCCCTTTTATTTTCAGAGCAACCCGACACTGAAACCTTATTAGAAACAATGGAAGATAAAGTAGACTCCCTTTTGGCAGCATTGCTTCTTCAGGCAAATCTCGCCAAGACGGTTAATTTCGTTTCCCCCGACATCGACAAAAGCAACATATTACCACCGACAAAGATGTAAACATCTAAGATTTATATCTGCTGAAGTCGATCCTATTTGTTGTAATATTAATTTGAACAAAGAAGAATTTAAACATTATATTTATTGTACGTTTATACTTCATTCATTCATTTATTTTGTTTAGTTTCTTTCTGATAATGAACTCTATTTAAAATGTCACATTATTAACTTTTTGTATTGTTAACTGCTCTTTGCCAGATAACCCGATTTATGCTTTAAATGTTATACTCGAAGTCTAAACAATAAGTTAACTTTGTTAATTTCATATTCCCTTATGATATATAACTCTTTTTTATATTCAACAATTATTACAGTTATAGTAATTAATTATTATATCTCTTTATCATGGTTGATATTACTACATATTATATTGATTATATGACATAATTTTACTAAATCCATTTAAATTCATGAATTACAAAACTATACCATTATTTGGATTTATTGCTTAGATTCTAAACAGTAACAATTTACAGAAATTGCCTTATTAGTAGAATTAATTTTTTAATTAAATTTTATTCCTTTACAAGCAATAACTTAGTTCACAAACCAATTATTTATTTAAATATATATTAGTTAATTTAATCTGAAAAGTGATAAAGCTTTTTATGTGAAAGCATTTGAAAAACAATTGAAAGTATTGTATAGAAAAAAAATTAATATAGGAGAAAAATATATATTATAGCAAGTTCTAGAAATGAAATAAACATTACATGAATACAAACCAAATCAAACATCAAACAAAACATTAATGCACCAAAATATATATGTGAATAATTTAAACAATTCCAAAAATAAATATCTAAGTAAAATGCTTAGAAAATGTTAAATAATTTAAGTTAGATATTGTCTGTCAATATATCGATACAGCTGATATATATTTTTTGCTATGATAGTAAGGATCACATATTATTTTGTTCATAATTCTGTGTTACTGTTACGTAATACTGTTTTAACAAAGGCTGCAGTGTGTCGATTGTGGTTTATGTTTGGCCACTTGTTCATCCATTGTCCTGATATCTCCGTACTGAATTCCTCAGTAGACTGTAACATAAGGAATAAAACAGAACTAAGTTGATACAATATGATTATAAGAAATGTTTAACCAAAAATTATATTCGTAGTTAACCCTAAAAGCAACGCTGTTTGATAGTTTACTACTCAAAATTGACAAAGTCTATCATTATGAAATTTCAAATTACTTCCTAATTATTAATTTACTTTTTACTCTATAAGTTTTCATAGAATTATACTGAAAAATTTGATGACGTAAATACGAGATTAAATTAGGTAAACTAATAGCTTTTTCGATAAATTTATTCTGGAATTTTTATTCTGGAACTGTAATTGATTACACATTCATTCTTTCAACAAAAACGAACTATTTGGCACTTATCGACAAATATTATGATTAGTTGGTTGGTTGGTTCAGGCGGTACCTCCGTCAGGGGAGCTGAAGCCCCCGCAGATACGAGGCCACCGCCACGGGGTCCTTCGCCAATACGGCCAAGGGAGGCCTTCCTGTCCGCTGCTTCATTCCCCTGAATTCCGCAGTGACTAGGGATCCACTGGAAGACCACCGTGCCATAAATTCGCATCAAAGCAGATCTCACTGAACTCATATCTGGGTTTAAGCAAGATGTCCCGCTGCTTAAAGCAGTCAAGGCGGACTTACTGTCGGAGCAGATCAAATACCGACCTCCCCGACACTCAGTCCCCAGCCATCTCACCGCCAGTTCCAAGGCGCTCACCTCCGTCTCAAAGGACGAAGTGAACTCCGCACCCCTCAACCGCCGGGTTGCCACAATGGTCAGATTTTCATCTGGCCTACTCGTGACTACCGCAGCACTAACCCCGCGCCGCACACCACTCTCAGCCGATCCATCCGTATAAACGGTGAAGTCGGAACAAATATTATGACGTCATTATTGGTCAAAAATAAGCCACAAACGTTGTCTTTTCCTTTTTTAAAGTATTGTAGTTATCACATCTTTGTGGGAAAATATCGGCTAACCAAGAGTTTGATTAGAGTAAAATTTAAGTATTTAGAATAATTAGGGGGAAATCACAATAATGGATGCTGGTGGGACAATTTGATCCCGCCGGCCCCTTCTCCGACTTAATAAGCTTCCGAATCTAATTCTGATAGTGTTAAAAGAATAATCGCAGTTAAAACTTTTATTTTATATGAAAATGTTAAATATTTTTTTATTTTAATAAAATAGTGTTCGCTTATTAATTAAAATTCGCAATTTAAAATATTTTTTACAATTTGTAGTGAGTTTTACAGAAATTTGGGTGCATATTTAATATACTGTATAATATATGTTTTAATTACAAAGGAATTTATGGCTTTCTCCGCTTTCCACATGAAGGACGTAATTAGTTTTCATCTCGCCAATTAATGTCGCACGCATTTAATTGCCAATGTACCTTATCCATGGGAGAAAGTTGCTTCTTGTTTCTATCGACACTTTTAAATGATTTCCAAATCGGTGTATGATTGGTATTTAGACGAAATCGCAGAAGGAGGTGTCTTTGAGACCGAACAGTCCAGCCGGAGTGTTGGCCTTTTGCCAGCGAAAGTCGAGCGCCCAACGAATTTGTTGAGAAGTATTTGGCGGTGTGAAGTTGTTGAACAGAATGAAGCTTCCTATTGGGACCTCCAATGTTTCACACTCGGTATTTGGATCACGACCTGTACATACCGTAGAGTATTTTAATAAAATTCATTTATAAATATTTATGTCATATATTTATTATAATTTTAAAATTATTAATACAGTTAAGCAACAACCACACATTTTGATATTTCGAAAAGATATATTCTTTTTAGTATTGTAGTCATAGGTATTAAGAATCAAAGTATTAAATTCAGTATTTTTATAATGTAAAATAATCATATTATATATATATATAACTTATGTTTTATGTAATAAATGTATTGCACTGTACTCACCAAATACATTTTTGATTTCGTTGTCTACTAAATAAACATAACAATCCGTGCCGGAACAACAACTATACCTTGCTACATTTGCATCAGTGTGACACCCCGCAAGCATCTAAAATATGGATCATATATAATAAATAAATAATTTTAATATCATCTCGAAAATTAATTATATACATATAAAACATGTACGTGTTACCCAATTTTGCCTTTTCAACAAATAAAAATAGTTTAGTACAATTAATCCATGAAAGTTTAAAATATAGTCGGTTTAAAAGATGTTTAATACTTTCTATTGAAACATAAGATTTAACGTCGAGATTTATAACCAAGCATAAATTGTTTAAAAAAAGTCATAAAATCTAGTTAATAGATATTTTTACTACCTTCATTTAATTATTGTTTTCAAAATCCAACTTGTGATACAAAATTATACATAAACATTCAGGTACCACAAACTGAACGAACAGTTACTTAGTATAGATTGGTCCTTGTATTTTTATTATATTAATCACTTATTAATCACTGAAGATATAGAGCACTGGTTACTTATATAGGGGTTGTGGGTCTTAAATTCGGAGAAAATGTAACTTATTTTTCATGGTCACAAATATATAAGTAGCTAATATAAACAAAGAAAAGCAATTAAACGACATAAAACATTTACCCCCCCCCCCCCCCCTCCCAATGG
>JAUZND010007723.1:0-10225 GCA_034780555.1 Coelogynopora nodosa | reverse complement strand
GGATAATACACTGCTGTTTTCATTTTTTGTGAGGTGACTTTTAAAACCACCTTGGTCTCCCTAAGACTATTCAGTTCCCTGGGCTACTTTCTAGGTAAATAACTTTTTTTTGTATTTAAGTTTTGCCTCGATATTTTCCTTAACGATAGACAAGATATGTAGTATAAAAGTCATATAATATCGATGGTGTAAATTCAATACTTGTATGACTCATTTTAAAATTACTACAAAAGGTGGCTTTTAAAACTACCTTGGTCGTCCTCATTTAAAAGAGGGAGGCTGTTTGTTTAGAAACTTTCGCGATTATTTACGAAAACATTTCATACCTTTTTTACCAGCTTTAAAAGTAAATAAAAATTATTGAAAATATTACGTTTAAAAACAAAACATTTTCTATTAAAAAGAGGTAATATATGTAGTGTTCGTAATAAAAGACATAAAATATACTGTATAAGTGATTTGACATGAAAATTATATTTTGGAATAATGGACTATTAATTGATTTGTATAATCTTGTATTTTTAAAAATTAATTTATGTTAATTTATTAACAGTTCCTTATATCGATTGACATTATTTATCTGTTAATGAATGCCGTTGTCAAAACTTTTAAAGAAATTGATGCTAAAAATATCGATAAAAAATATATATAGGTCCACAAAGGCTTTAACTACATGTTAAAGATTTGAATTTTTATTGAAGTCATAATTGAAGAACAAAACTGTAAACTTAAAAGAAATTGATGTGTTCACAATATATTATACAGAGTGTATTATAAAATGTAGCGAAAGTAAATATTAATCTATTAAGAAATCGGTGTATACAAAAATAAAAAATAATGAATTTTAAATCATCTGGTTAATTAAATACGCTTGGTTAGGAAATGGAAGATAATTTAAAAATAATTTTCTAGAAGTACAAATTGTTTAACTTAGTTTTATGTTGAATTTAATAATAATTTTCATACAAAACGGATTATACTACACATTACTGTCTTATACAACACATAAAAAATTTAAAATCGATTATATCCAAATACAGAATACATACGATTTACGTATCTATTTTTCTATGTGGTATTGATTAGATGGACATATGGAAAGCCTAGTTTGCCAATCGAGTTTTATTTTAAAATCTGTATAAATGATAAAATCTTAGTTGTCGTTAGAGCCATTTTTTAGTTCTGTAAATTAAAATACTACAGCACATTGTAATGGTTATATAAAAACAATGTATATATACAATACTTCATTAAAGTTCATAAATATAATATTATACTTATATCGCACAAAACAATTTTTATAAGTTATTCTGTATATTAGGCCTAATATAAAATGATTTTTCGATTAATATGACTTCATGTACCTATTTAAACTTATAGATCAAGGTCGTTTCCTAGTAAATAAATGACGTTAAAGTCGAATATAATATTTATTCTTATAAATAAATTATAAAAATAGTTACAAAAGTTATAAATAAAACATTTTTGTTTTATTAATTATCCATTTGTATTTATAAATACGACTAAGTTCAATCACATTCTGTTAGTATTATTTGTAAAGCAATATTTTACTACTAGTAAATACATTATATTAGCAAAACTATTGACAACAAATATTTATTGATTATATTACCATTTCATGTGTTACGGGCGATTTTCCCTCTTGCTCAAGGGCCGCAATAATGCCGACATCGTCCCGTAAGTCCTGTTTCAACCCTACCAATATAATTGGTGTATGGGGACAATTATGCTTAACTTCTGGGTACCATTTTAGCCTCACATTCGTGAGGGAATTGGGACAAACAAGTGAGAAGCAGATTAGGAACACGTCCGTTTGTGAATAGGAGAGAGGTCGGAGTTGATCGTAATCTTCCTGTCCTGTATAAGATGGAGAAAGTTATTTTAAAATTTTCTTAATTAGTTTTATCCTAAATAATATACCGTAATGAAATGTATCACATGTATATTTTATGTTTAAGTATAAAACATAATTTTGAACTGTTTAAAATATTTAGAGTCACTTGTTTTTATTGAATAACATGTTCAAAGGTTTCATTTAATCCTTTTTTCATTAGAAAATGTTCATGAATATATATATAGGGTATGTGAATGACAGCAAATATTGCTTAGCTGTGGTCTACGAAAGAAATCAAAAAGTCTATAAGTTTGATGAATTGTGTACTATTGGTACTACGAGTATTTCCACAACATATAACTTATACTTTGCCAACTTCTAATCTCCACAAAAACAGACTTGTGAACAAATAAATACAGGATTGCAAAACTTGATTTATTGACAATAAAAAACTCCTAAAGAAGCGCCCTAAATTGTTCTGCATGACAGGTCTGCTGTCCGAAATGAAGATCAAAACTTATAGATAACAGAGGCTTGCCAAAGCTACATTAAACCGTGTAAATAACATCGTACCATGACCAATGTACCCACTAACTATAATACTTGTCTACTCAATTAAGATGAAGCTGCTGAACCTAAAAGTTTAATTAATCACAGATAGAATTTGATAGACACAGTAATCGACAGGTAAATTCATATATTGTATATATTCGTATATATAGTTATTAGTTTGTAATAAAAGTTGAAAATATTCTAATAATGTAATTCTGCATGAGCGTTGCTCATGATTATGAAGCTAGTTCCACATGTCTGACAATTTTCTTCCAGAAACGTTTACTCTTATGAAAATATATTAATTAATAAAATCATAGAAATCTTTATTTTAATATTTACCTTTTTAAACTTTTTAACTTTTTACCCTAATATTAAATATTAACAAAGCTTTTAATAGTCACAATAAAGAAATCAAATAAATATATAAATATATATATATAATTATTCATTTAGTAATACTATGAATTGGTACAATTATTTATTTTGATAATAATAACCGTCGGAATCACCCTTTTATAATTGATAAACAAGTTAAACACAAAGAATTAAAACAGTTAATAATTACAGACTTCAGACAACAACAAAAAGGTATGGACTCTCTCAAGTGCTCATGTCGCGTCTTACCCGCAGTGTCCCAAAGTCCCAAGTTAAAGGCTTTCTTGTCCACCACCATATTCACCGAATGGGTATCGAACACCGTTGGCACGTAGTCCTCGGGGAAGACTTTAGATGCGAAGCTCATAATAGCACAAGTTTTCCCTATGGTTCCGTCTCCAACTATGACAACCTTTTTGTTTTGCATTAGTTCCGACATCCTTCCTCCTATCTATATATATATATATATATAGTTAAATCAAGGTATAATACTATTTATTAAAATAGTTTGATAAATAAGGACATTCGCTTTTTAAGATTTAAATTTTTTTTAATTTTTAAATTTTTAAAAAAATTCAACTTTAATTATTCAATTTACGGAACAGTAACGAAATGAGAAAAATCATTCTGTCAAAATAAACAAAATGCACAAAGTATTAATTCTATGAAATATACTATATACAAAGTAAAAAAAGTATAAAACTACGCAATTACCTTTTAATAACGTCAATTATCGCCTCACAAATAATATTATGTCAGTAAACTAATCAATAATTTGTTTTTACATCATAATGAGCCGCCTTTTATAAATACGTCCCTTAGTCACTGTAGCATATATATAATATGTATGCAGTATGCGTCAGATTCTCATTATAGGCCTATACAGCAGTGTTCTTTTGGCAACAATACAGCACAATAATGTGACTAATAAAACGATTTCAAGCATTAAATACGGTGTCATTTTAATCTTTCCAGGATATAATTATTAATTAAATAATATATAGATTGTTACAACAGTGTTCCGTAAACCGAAAATCTTGAGGGATTCTTGCAAGAAAGTACAAGAAACTGCGGGACAGATCGCTTATATAGTGTAATATTACTAGTAACATATATAATCACAGATGTATCATATCTCGGTACGTTCGCATTGCTTCAAGCTCCGTTGCATCTTTGGCTCGGGTGTCAGATATTTCGTTCTTTCTCTAGAGTCGATTAAAACATTATTAAATTCCATTATTTTAATTCCATGGTCTGTGTGTTATAAGGCTTGGGGTCGACAGACGAGTCCGGTGACCGCATCTTGACCTCTTTTAACGATATATCGATACCGATTAAGTTTTCCCTTATTCTGGACTCCCGTTCTGTCGTGGATTCGTACTGTTACTTAATATTTTCACACTGGTATCTCTCTCAGGAAAAAGTCTGTATTTGAAGCTCCAACAGCTTGGACTGAGACACCCTAAGAACCTGTTTTGGTTTAAGCTACTTTTTGTATCTGCCGTCCTGGAAAAATAGGTTGTTAAACCTCCAGAATGTTGGTAGCAATTCAATGCTGGTAGTATATTTACACACCCGGTTTATGATTATAACGAGCAGCATTGTTTTCAATGTGCACTCTAAGAATTTGATGCTATATTATCCAATATCAGAGGTCTCCAAATGTAGAGAAAATATTGTGCAACTTTTAATGATAACATGAATGTAACATACTGAAGTCTGTAAATTGTACGAACATGTAAGTTTGCAGAATATGTCTGGAAGTATAACTGAAACCTCAGGGAATGTGGAAATTTTTGATAAAAATCTTCACACTGGATATTTTAATATCAAGACAGTTTCCTAATTTACTGCAGATATTAAGGTTAGAAGTTAATCTCGTGATATTTGATCCCATTAAATACTCAATGTTTGCAAGTAATGCCTAGATTAGTAAGAGAACAAAGGTAACGGATACTTTTTTTTTAGTAATTGTATTTATCAGTTAGCATAATACATAAATGAATGAAAAATAAATTTAAAAATAGTTTTAATTTCATCGCCAACTGTTATTTTTTTATATGTTTCTAACTGCGATATTATTTATATTTAAGAATTTACTCTATATAGTACCGTTGAATAAATCTGACTAAGTGTATAACATGTAGACATTTTCCGGTTTTACGAAAAAACTGAAAAATAATCTGGGATGGATCCATAATTTCCCGTTTCATAATATTACTAGCAGGTATATTTTATTCAGCCATATATTTTATATTCACAAAATGTAATAATAATAATAAATAATAATAGAGGAACAACAACAATGTGATACAAGTCGATTGCACGGGTACAAGACAAGAATGATACAGCATATAAATCGCAGTTGTAATTCGAGGACCATCCCCTGAAATTGTTCAAGTGAAGGGTACCAATGTCACTTCTCAGAGAGCTGTTGATGCACCATTAGCGAGCCATACCCCTGCGGAGTTGATCACTAGGTGGGTATAGGCTAGAACCAAAACCAAAGAAGATCGAGGTGAGTTTGAAGACACATTGCGGTTGTCCTCTCTCCCATACTGTGTCCAAGCATCAACAGGCGGTGCTGACGAAGAGTGGTAGAAAAAGGTATGATGCCGGAACATCTCTGCAGGTCAGCATTAGATATACTTTGTGGATATCGAATACCGAGGCTGAGTAAACAGAATGAGTCTTCGGTGTGCGGCATCTATCCGGGATTCTCTTGAGGGAGTCATTTGGACGGACTTGAGACCGTATACCAATATAAATATGAAAATTGCCCAAAATTGCCCAAAACAGACAACATTTTGTTTTGTCGGGATAGCTGATAATGTGAAGATGCGGGAAAGTGACTGTACACTAAATGTGTACAAAATATGTTATACGTAATGTTTTACAATAAATGACATTTAAAAATATGTTTTTTATTTATGAAATCCTGGATTACTTCCATTATTTGCTTCACATTATAATGTACAAATTCTATTTATTCTTAACCAATTCCTTGGCTAAGATTCCCTGCCCAGTTACGTCTATAGTCTCCTCTACTTTGGAACCTCTGAGGCACTTGTTTTTTTTTGTTTTTTTATTTGCTATATTTTCAATGTGACATACGCACAAAGTGGATTATTTTTTCATATTTTTTCACTGCTGGGATTCGAACCCGCTACCTTCACACTAAATCAGCGCCTTAACCGACTGGGCTACCTCTCCCAATTAAAAACTTAAAAACTTTCAGCCTTACTTATTATTGCTCTGTACCGGCGATGCTACTGTAATGACAAGGTATCTATTTTTATTATAAATATATTTATGTTATTCTTTACTAAAACCATAAAATATATATTTTTTTACAAATATAACAATTTATATGATAGGCAAATTTGTTAATATATTTGGCTATATTGTCTTAATTATTTCCTATCATGGTCATATGTGAATTTTAACTCATTCAACTTTCAACTCATTCATTTAAACTCATTAACTCATATAAACTCATTATTAATTTCGATAGTCTGTTACTTCGTCCATTTAAATTATTTCTTACTTGTTAGACAAATTTGTCTTACTTTTGTTGATTTGAATGTCTCTATGTGATACTATTTGGTTATAGAAAATTTAATCTCCAAAAGAAGAGGAGAGAAGAAGAAATTTATTGATTTAGAAAATAGTTGCTCAAAACCACAGAGATCGGATAAATATGTGAATCTATGAAATATAGTCAATATATAGATGCGTCTTGTCAAAATGAATGAACAAAAACTAATATATATATCAAATTAATAATAATGTTTATTAATAAAGTGTCTTTATAAATACTAAAATATTACAGGATAAGTCATATATATCCATAGAAGTTTATTCAATCAAACGTTTTTATTTAAAAACATAAGTTTTGCATCACTTAGGTGTAAAATAACATCTAAGAAAAAAAATCGATACAATTGTAAAAATCGTTCATAACAAAAATGATGATAAAATAGTAAGTACAACATAAAATGTAATAAAGTTATAGTAAAAAATATTCCAAACTTACCTGTAAATAAAAAAATTCATGTTTCACGGAAAACATAATTGTCTATGTTACCAAATTTTGGCGTCATTCAAAGACCTCCTATAATGTACATTTACATGTCAAAAAATGTCGACGGTACGATACAGATTTATTCAATTTAATGCATACATTTCATCATGGCGTCTTATTTAAAATTTAGTAAGTAAAACAAATCCGATATCTATTCTCAAAACGGTTGTATTAAAAATAATATATTTTAAATATTTGATGGAAGAGAAGTCTAAAATAGACATAGAATAAAACAAATATTATAGAATCAATGAGGATAATATACGGTCTATAGAAGTATTACCCGCAAAAAATATATGATCCAATTTAAACTGCAATAATAGAGGTCGATATAATATGCTATATATGAAAAATAGATCAGGCGAAAATAAAAATGACAGAAAGAATAATGTTTTTTATTGTAGGCCTATAACACACTACATTGTCAGAAAAAAGGTTATTGAGCCGACAAAAAAGTTTCTTGAAGTGGGTCTATATATAAACCCTTTAAGGTTCATGAGCCTTTTTTTCTGCTTAATAACCCTTTTTTCAGTTCGAGAACCCTGCAATTCATAATAAAATGTATTTTTAAAAATACTACTGCTCTTTAGAGCAGTAGAAAGAGCAGTAGTACATTCAATTAATAACTAAAGTCAAAATTTGAAAAATAAAAAAATAAAAAAATAAAAAGCAAATAGTACCAAATAACATCAAATTGCGACTGCGGAAATATATAATTTATATTTAATTATAATATAATAATCATATAATTTACAATTATCTGAAGTTTATAAAAATAGCAGCATGAGTAGCATCGACATAATTTAGATAGACCTAGCTGGCACTAAAATATATTATATGTGTAAAACATATAATAAAACTCTATCCATATGTAAACAAATGTTTCAACGCATAAATATGAAAGTCAGTGAAATATATACAAATATACGTTTACCATGAGCTTCAGATTTTTTCATTTAATTAAAAAATGATAAATATAAATATAAAAAAATAAATAAAAAAAATTTCAATAAAGACACAATTTAAAAAATTATTCGCAAAAGTTGTCGTATAGAAATAGAGGTCAAAATGTGAACAACTTTCAATGTCAACGTACACTTTACTCTTAGAGTATTTTAGTCATCATAGCATTTTTGAAAAGTAGAATAGGTAGAATCACTTTGAATGTCGACAGTAAATGTTAAACTTTCTGAATAAACGATTCCTTTATCGCTTTTTATTTTATTACAGAGTATTAAAGTAATAAGCATTTTTTTCGAATGTATGTATTTTAAAATAATTTTATTTTAATTATTTAAAAAATGAGGAAACTAATTATTAAAAAGCGGACTTGCAGATTTACCGTGTATTGTATGTATGGGATGAGCTGTCCTCATTGTCCATATACTGTGTCCACTGTTTATACTTGTCAAAATATATACACTGCCTGCACGCGTAACAGTGTATCATATTCTCCAGAGCTATTCGATCCTGAGACAAAGTCTGTTATTGCCCGTTAGAAATAGATAAGGTCGGTTGTTGCTAAATTCTGCAACTACATGTATATATAATATCGAATCAAGAATTCCTCTGGATTCTTTATCTCGACCATTGAATGTTTCGATTTTTTGAAATTCCGTAATGTAGTTTTTTTATTGTATTAATTCTTCAAAATTGCGCATGCTATTCTTTTAATAGTAATTTGTAGTTTTAAAAAACATTTATTTATAATATTTTGTATAAGACTTCGATATTTGTTTATATTCTTTGTTGACAACTTAGAATATTTACAATGAAAAATATTTAGGATATTTTTTAATATTTCGAATTTGGCGGCTATAATTGTAGTTTATAATTACAACTTTCTTTACTTTTTACTAAATATATTCACTATTATATAGAGTATGTTTTGGTTTAAATTAATTATTTTGTTTTAAAACGCTGACACTTTTGCAAATGTTATATAAACTGGTCAGGTGTTAATAAATTAGCGTGCCTTAAAAGTAACAATTACTTATTAATACCTGGAGATAAAACATTTGTTATAAAGTGCTAATTGGAGAAAAAAAATTAATTATACTAATGTAAATGTATATATCTAGCACTGCAATTGTTACCAATTGTAGAGACCCACAATTGTAACTCTTATATATTACTGACTTGTATGCGGTCTAATTACAATTGATATTTAAAAATTGTATTTTTATATTTAATTTTAAACAGTATTTAGGCTCATAAGAAACATTTCTCCAGTAAAGTTTCTTTCAAATTTAGAAGAAGATTAAAAAAATCTTTGAAGGAAATGACATACCGATTTCTAAAGCTTCTCCGCTGAGGCTTAATAATTGAGACTGAATCTCAATAAAAAAAAAATTGGATGATTCTGCATTTGGACCTTTTTTTAATTAAGTTTAAATTAAAAATGTTGTAAGTAACTATTATTCATGATTTAGATAAGTTTATTAAAGTGATCATAAATATTACATAAATAACACTGTATATACTTTTAAAATAAAATGTAATGTTATTTGGTGTTATTTGATTATAATTTAGTTCTTGTTCATATTTATTTTGTTTGAGTTGTCGAAGTTTCAATTTTAACTTTCGTTTTTGTTTTGTATCAGCTGATTTAGGAAAATATTTAGGTAAGCAATACAGATGTAGTATAAACAGTGTTAAATTATATCAGAAGCATTGTGGTATTAGTTTATAATAATTATTGTCAATCATGTTTATAATAGCGAACACACTGAGCAAAATATATATTTTTTAAATCCTGTCATTTTTGGCATCTGACTCTGTCTCTGTAAAATAGGAATTTTTAAAACGCTTATACAAAAACCAAACTATATATTATTATAAAAAATAAGTAAAATAATTAGAAAGAAAAGATTATAACCTTTTATTCTATATAAAAATATTTCACAAAATCGAAATATGTGACTGATTTAATTTTATTAAGAACTAATATTAAAGTGAGGAAATTATACTTTGTTAACATTTTGATTTGAAAATGATGCTTATTTAATTATCTATTGAATGGTATATGCATCAATAGATTTATTAAAAACTTTTTGTTTTAAAAATTAGAAAGAATACTTTGTTTTGTACAAAAAATATTTATTCTCTATGACTATGTCTATGACTATAATGAAAATGTTAATAATATTATAATATTGTTGATGTTATTGTCATCGACTATAAAACTATGAAATAAATAGTTCCATTCATATACATAAGTTACATTGTAATCCATTTAATCACAAAGGAGTATTATAAACGTATATAACTTTTGCATCACATTCAGCATCGCATTCAGCGTCGCATTCCAATTGGTTGAATTTTTAATATAATTAAAATTAATTAATTAAAATAAA
>JAUZND010007722.1:0-10225 GCA_034780555.1 Coelogynopora nodosa | reverse complement strand
TGCATATTGTATTCATTTAAATAAAGGAAATTTGGATTACAAATAGTCTGGTAACTTTTGCCACACCCTGTATATTACAGCCGGCCTTCGTGTATCTATGTAACTGAAAAAAATGCTTAAGTATCACTTGGTTAGATGGGGGCACCTAGTCAAACTTACACTACTAACCAAGAAAGGCTCCAATGTCCCTAGCATACACCAGTATTTGGAGACATGCGATTTAGCTATGATTACAATATATAATTGTAACATATAATCTTGCAAGAAAATATGAACTTTTAAAATATTTTTATGAAGAACCTTTTTCTTATTAATAGAATTGCATTCATGTAAATAAGAGCTTCACATTATTTTATTTATACTGTTTTATTTTTTTAAATCTTTTGTATAATAAACGTAATTCTATATTTAAAATTATTAATTAAAATTATGAATCCATTTTTATGAAAATTGGAGACAGGTGCATTCATTTATAATCTTAGTATTATTTTATGTACTTGTATACTATTACATTTATATACGTAATTATTATACAATATATTTTATCTCATAATAATTGATTTTACTGTATTGTTTTCTCCATTTGTATCACAGATGGTCGAGTAATAATTGTAATTGGGAAAGACTTATACTACACAAAAGATGAAGACACTACTCATATTTCAAAATATATTAAACGAAAAATCATGGCACAATTTTTTGACAATTTAATCTTCGGTCCGGATGGTATCATTGTCTCCTGGGACACCGATCCAAAACAAATCCAACGACATTCAATTTTTAGTTTTGTACTGCAAAGTCCTCCACTTAATGAATTACTAACTGAAAATGAAAAGAATCAAATTCTGAAACAATTCAAAATACCGTTTGCTACTCAATCACGTCAGCCAACCACGGGACCAAATCAGCAGCAAGGTATTCTATATATATATATATATATATTAAAACTCTCTTGGTATATATTATGTAATTTTGTGATATTATTATAAATTTATTATATCAAATATTGGTATTTCACGATTAATATATCTATATTTGAATTAATGAATGTGCTAATATCTACATTCACTAATTTTTCAAAATTGGTGGCATAATGAACTATTAAATAAAAATTTGTTTATATACTAACTGTTTTATATTATTCACGTTTTCAGAAGTATTGACAAATATAAACCCATTGAAATTATAAAAATCAGATTAAATTGTGTAATACTGATACTCGGTATGATACTTTTAACCTAAACTGTATTATTCATAAGTGTATCCTATTTATGCCTTACTTACTTATTTATCTTACTAATGGCGGTTAGATCCTTATAGATGTCATGAAATATATATTGATACTATATTTACTTAAGGTGATTTTTAAATTATATCTAACTGGAAAAACTATTTTAAAATGGCACTTTAATAGCAAGATTTACAAATTGATTTTCTATTATGTGTGCATCTCTACAGTGTACATCTCTATGTGTACATCTCTATGTGTACATCTCTATGTGTACATCTCTGTGTGTACATCTCTATGTGTACATCTCTATGTGTACATCTCTATGTGTACATCTCTGTGTGTACATCTCTGTGTGTACATCTCTGTGTGTACATCTCTGTGTGTACATCTCTATGTGTACATCTCTATGTGTACATCTCTGTGTGTACATCTCTATGTGTACGTGCACTATATCTAAATTTATCATAATTGGTTATTCTCATACGGTATTTAATTTAATTTAACACGGGGAAATAGAAGTGAGAAATAAAAAATAACTACACTATGTGACCAATCCGCAGTTCATTATGAAAATCATGTGATATTCACTTAAATAATTTTTAGAAACATATTTTAACAAAGGGTCAAAATCAATTATATAAAAGGGATTTCATTTAATGTATAAAAATCATTTTACTGTTGAATATATAGAATATTGTACAATATTCAAATAAAAATGTAACTTATTCTATTCACTCAATTATTAAAAACATTATATGATTATGATACTACGAAAATACTATTAATAATAATTATATTAAGCGTTTCTAAAATTAAAATATTTTTTTATTTAAAAGTATTTTTTTATAATTTTATAAATTGCTTATCCTATAATTACTCGAATGATGAGATGTGTCCAAGTGTTGACAAAGCACATAATTTTTAGATTGGTCACTTAAGTATCCTAAGGAGAACTATAGGATTCAGGATTGGAATCATTATTAATTATTGCTAATCATAAGGATTCCTCCAAAATAACATGATACGGATTTTATAATTCACAACAGAGATTTAAAACTTTCATATTTCATTATTTTATATATGACTCGATCCACTTTTATTTAATAATTTCGTTTTTGATTTTTTATCTTTTGTTATAGTTATCAGTGCACAACCACATAATTCGAATAGCCAAGTGAATGTTAATATAGAAGCGGAGCATGACCAACCTACGGGATCCAGTGAAAGATGGAACTGTTGTTAAATTTGGAAACTGACTTTTACCTGTTGTGCCTAATGTGTAGACTGAATGATAATCCCAAAGCGGAGCGGAGCTGTCCAGGATGGTGTGAAACGATCGCCTGTTAGGCCAAATGTGTATACGTATACTGTCCATGTCAAAACTAACATTAAATATTGATATAATTTGCCCAAGTAGAATTGCAAAATGTAAATCTACGGACTTTATGGAAAGTATACTATAGAATACAATACAAAACTTTAAAAATACATTTAACAGCACTTGTTGTAATTAATACAATATGACATTAATTATATGATGTACATAGTATATATGACACTACATATTGTATATATATATGATATATTAAAATTTATTAATTATACAGTATACATTAAACGTTACACATATATTGAGCTATATACATATAAGTAATATTACTATTAAATATATAAGTATACTAAGTAATACATAAGTAATATCCCCCTGACAATAGAACGTTCCGGCAACGTTCCAAAAAGATAGAATAATATGCGTTTATGAAACGTTCCTACAGAAACTTACTGGAACTTTCCAGTTCATTCTCAGCTAAACCTTAATAAAACATGAATTTCTTAATAATATATTTATCCTAAAACAATTTTGTAAATATTGTATTGGCTTAAAAATAAAAAATACATGGAGTCAATGCAAGGTATACATATAGTCACAAATATATATAAATGATGTCACATACCTGTATATCACAACTATACTTACAAAATTGACGTTTTGAAATAATTAAAGATATTTGTTCAATATGAAGCTTTTGTAATAATTTGTAATATATGTGACTTAATTAATATATATATATATTAATATATATTATCATGTGTAACGTACAACTACAAAATTGTGTATTATTTTACTATAAATATATAAATAACCAATAAATTAACTAATTCAGTGATTAATTAACCCTATATATATATGTTTTTTATTAATAAAATATTTCAAATTATAATAGTTCTTAAATTATAATATTGTGAATAATCGTACCACTTCGTGAATAATATAAATTTTGTAATTTTATACAAAAAGATTGTATATTATATTTCGATGCAATCACATTATGTTTATATTATTCATACAGCTCGCTGTCCAAATTTGTAAAACAAAACTTAATTTCTGCAGGTTGTGGAATGTTTATTCTAGGTTCGAGGTGAACAACAAAAACCTCTATGAACAGTAAAAACGTTTGATAATGATCGATAAAGCACAGCAGTATCTTGAGGACGAAGTATTGCAGAGTCAACCGAGGGTTTGATTAGGTCGAAGATGTATGCGGGAGTTAGAACCGTAAAGGTTCTCACGAGACAATAGTGAAATTCCTTTAATACATAATAAATATTTAGGCTGTACTTTGAGAAAAAACGAGACACTCATAAATATTTAATTAAAAATGCAATTTTTGGATTGATTATTTTGTGCATTATAACCATAAAAATGTTATTAATCGAGTTTAGAAAACATTAAAGCGAAAAATATAAGTGTAACTGCGTTTTCATTAAAATAAAGACATATTCGAATGATGTTGTGATTGAACATGAATGATGATTTGCAGATTAAACAAAAATAACCTAACATACGAAGCTGTACATCGAATAGAACACGTAAACTTTTACCATGAGATGAATGATATACAGGATTACAATAAATATTCGGTTGAGTATCATATATTTGATCTTTTTATTTGAATATAGGATATCATGTTAACAACTAGGTAGTATGTAACTAGTAGAAAATGGGACCAAACACTGATCCCTGTAGAACACCATTCTTAAGCGAAACAAATTCTGAAACCATTATGGTAATTTTTTGCATATATGCAATATACACATATATGTGTGCGGTCGCGGAGATTATATAGAGGAATCAATATAGAATGGTTCCCACAACCCAAAAACATTCATTGAGACGTTGGAGAAATGGGCTGTGATCCAATGATGTACTTAATTCTAGAAACATTACATAGGTGAAATATAAGTCAGACCTGACATTGAACGATGATTGGTCAGTTTATCATAGTTAGTTCTCTTTCAGGAGAGATGTAATAATAGCACATTTTTAGCGCAAGATTTTTGTTTTACAGTCACAGTTAACTTCTAATGAACTTACAATTAAAATAGTTGAATCAATTTATGTCTTATATCTGTAAAATTATATTATTTATTTTTAATGTAATTATTATGTACATAATTTTCTCTATCAATTTGAATATTTTCATCTTCATCTTCGCCATTATATAGTAAAAAAGTAAAATTAATAATCTCCATAAAACACGCATACTTTATTGTCCACAATTTCTTGCTTTCTTTTGGATTTTAAAAGTTTTCCCTAATTATTCATCTGTAATTCTGTATTCAAACCGTAATATACAAAAAAATTAATTGCTTCCCTTTATATATTTAAGAATAATTAACACCTTTTTCATCTGAAGTATAGATTTTTACGATTACATAAAAATTTCCTTTTAATGTATTAAATTCATCTCTCATACATTCATGAACATGTTTAATTTTAAATTATTTAGCCATTTTAATTAAATCAAAATATGTTAAATTGCATCTTCATCATAATTTTAAATTCTTTATAACTCGTTTTTGAAAAATAATAGTATCTTTTATAATTAAATTTGTATTTAGATGAAGTTGAATACGAACATTTTTTCCTCCAAAATCAATTAAATTCATTTTATTATGAAGAATTTTCAAATTAATTCATTAAATTAAATTATTTATTATACAAAGATGACGTGGTTTAGTAGGCTGTTCAATAATTTTTGTACCTGGGGCAACTGTAAAACTGGAAATACTATAAACAATAGATTGTTTTGTAGAATTGAAATAACCTCCATTAACTAAATCATAAAAAAATTGTTATTGAATCAAGATCACTTTCAATATTAAAATTATTTTCTACAATTGCTGCTGTTGTATAATTTTTTAATAAAAAAGAGTGTCCTAATGGATTTATTAATTGTCAAATCTACTTGATTATCGATTATCGGTTAAAACATGTTTAAACGTACTTATTGGAATGTAAGGTTCAAATTTAATATATTTTCAGATTGATTTCAAAAGCTTCTTCTTTTGTAAATTTAATTATATCTTTGGTTGTATTAACGTTTCCATTTGTGTTATAAACATACAGATATTTTAAAGCAATTTTATAATTGCCTTTTGGATCAAGTTTAGTTGGAACATTAAAGTTCACTGTAATATCAGTAGAAATTTTACATTTAATAAAAAGTTCCTTATTTTTATTATTTAACATAATTGACAATTCTTCCTTGTTTAACAATTCTTTTTTTATAATCTTGTTTCTAGATTTTTTTTAATTTTCTAACAGTTTTCCTATAAAAGCTTTTTTTTCATTGAAAAAATTATAATAACCCTTTTTTTTGCTGCAATTAAAATTTGTAATCGACTAGAAAGTTCATCTGTATTTTCAGGAATAATTATTTACTCTTAGACTTCTTTTACTTCTTCAATTTTTAATTTATATTCTTTTAGATAATCATTTAATTGTTTAATTGGTATTAACCTGGTATTATAAATTGACTGACAATTTTGTGATAATTTTATCCTCAAAATAATCTTAAATTATAACATCAAATCCTTTAATCAAATCAGCCAATCCTTGATATAATTCATAACTTTCATCTTTACCTTCAATTTTAATATAATATTTATTTCCTACTAGATTTAAATCTATTACATTATTTCTTATTTAAAAAACTTAATTTTTAATTGGTAGACTAATTGATTTAGGAAGATCTTTTTTATATTATGAATTTTTTAATGGAACATGGAATTTAAAGAAGATCCTATTTTAATTATTCTAATTTCATTAGATCTGTGGGATTTCTATTATTTTAGGAAGTGTTTTAATGGAATCTGTAACCGCATGAATGTGTGAAGTAATTGATAAAGTGTTTTTTCTTTAATTCCATTTTTAACTATTTTATGATCGTCAACTTTTTCAAATAAATATTGTCTTTTTTTTGTAAGATTTGTTAAACATTTTAAATAATCATCCATTTTATTCATTATTAATAATTGATAAATAGGTAAAGCTGTTGAAATGTTTTCATATATTTACGAAAACAAATTTATAATCATCAGGAATAATCCTTGTTGACTATAAATTCATCGATATCTACACATCTTGAATAATTTGTAAGACGTTTATTTAGTTAAGGCTCAAATATAGAAAACAGCTAGCATTTTTACTGATAAATGGCCGATCTAAACCATAAAAAACATTGAGATTGATAATTGCAGTGACAGTTATTGTGCTTTACTTTTGTAAAGAAATCTTGTTGAAGTTGTTGTTCCTTTTGAGTTTCAAAATCGTCAAAAACTATTATATTAGTTTTTGGATCCTCGGACTTAACATTAAAATATGACGGATTTGAAGAAATTGTATAGTTTATACCTGAATCTTCATTAATCAACGAAGTTTGTATTTTTTGTACTGGGAGAACTTTAATTGGAATTTCATTTACTTTTTTTATCATTTTCATAAATGAATGAAATAAAGATAACTTATATCCCTTTTTCTTAATAAATTTATAAACATTTTAATTTGTAGCTGTTGCATAAATAATTTAATTATTAAAAAACTTCTTTTTGATAACATTTGAAAAAGAGTATAAGTTTTTCTTGGTCCTGAAGATCCTACAAAAGACAACGTAGAAGTGGATTTGAATGAAGAATCAAATCATGTTTGATTTTCACTTTTATAGAAAAAACTATCGTGACTTTGTTTCTTTGAAAAAGGGAAAACAGCTGATTAACCTTGTTTTTCATTTTCTACTTTATCAGCTTAATTAGTTAAAAATTCTTTGAATGTCTTTTTGTTTTATTTTTGTCAATTTTTTTCAAAATTTTTAAATATTTGTCCAGTTCTTGAAAATCTGATCAAATTTTCTCATTTTTACAATTTCCTTCCAATTTTATTTTGAGGTGCAGCAGTTGCAATACTGTTACCTAATGGAGCGATTTGAATTTTATCAACTAATTTAGTTAAACCTTTGTCTCCTGCAATTTTTTTTCCAAAATCTTAAATTATAATAAAATTTCTGGAGAACCTAAACTTACTTTAATTGATGCTTGCTTTTCCATTTCTAAATTATATCTAATTTATTCTGCAGCTGCTTTATCTTCAGCTTTCTTTGTATTTGCTACTTTTGCAAATGCGGCAGTTCCTTCGGTAATTGCTAAGGCTGCACCCAATGAACCAAAAAAAGAATAGAAATAATAGCCAGCAATGGTAGAATATCACATTCTTTTTATTTTTTTCTTTAAATTGATTTAATATTTTTTATAAATAAGCTTATTATTATTGTGGCTAATTTGTTTTAGGTCTTTTTTCTGTAATCAATTTAGTTGATTTTATTACAAAGTCTCTATTTCATGTTTTATATAACAATTTTATTTATTACAGTATATTTATTTTACTCGAAAACAATCATTCTTTTCCCCGGTGTCCACTACCTGAAAACAATCAGCAACGCAGCGTTTCATGTGTTTAAGGTACTGTACATATTTTCTGCCATCAACCAACACAGGAGAAACCTCAACGCTAGGGAGGGGGCACAGTCCAACATGAAATTCATAATTGACTTAGACGGCTGACATCACTTTATAATAAGTATAATTATTTATTTATACGAACGTTGCTATACTCTTGCTATACCCCTCTGTCATCGTGACCAATCTATTGTACACTATATCCATATTTTTATTTAAAATAATAAACATTATCATTGCATACTCTGAAATAGTTTAATGAATATATATAGGTCATGAAATTGTGTTTTATATACATACACTTTAGATTTACACATATAAATCATTAAAATAGTACTTTAACTTTTAATCACCATTTAGAAACAAAGTAAAAATAATTTTTATCATTAATTATATTTTTATATTTGGAGCAATTATTTATTTATAAATTAGTTCACATGTGTCAACTAATCTATTCTTATACCTAGTATAGAAATAGGTTACCATTATACATTATAGATAAGCCGTTATCAATTTCCTCGTCCGAAAAAGCGTGACGCTTTGTTGATACGAGTAGTATGATAACAATCTGGTGTATAGAACTGTTTATGGCAATTGACTATACAATGATTTATACTAAATGGTCACTGTATTGCAGATTGAAGTGTAGGAAGAAAAACAGATAGAAGTATATTGAACTAATACATTGAACCTTCTTGTTCGATGTAGAAGTAGGCCTATGTGCGTCATTAAAATGTAGTTTGTAGGCTACACTCAGTATACAGTATATTATGTATACTGTATAATATATATATCTATATATACAAAATGTATAGTACACATTGTATAAGAAGATTGTTTGTGATCATTCAGATGTGTATTTAGAGTTTCTCACTGTAAGTTGCTTCAAACAATATTTATTTTATTACGTTTTATTATTTATCGATTGACATTGATACATTTGGTGATAAATTCAGAAATCTGTTTATAAATCCAAAAACATTAGCCCTGTTTGATCAGATTTAATTCTTTTAATTATATTAGTTATTGTTATATGCGACTTGTTGAAAATTTGAATAATTTTACGAACAACAAAATAAAATGTAAGATAGAATAGTGACACTTTAAATCTAATAATTGTAACTTTACATATTTTATTTTTCAATAATTTTCATTATTATATCGAAATTGTATTTTAAATATTGTATTCGTAATTTTAATAATAAACTATAATATTTACATATTTCTTATTTCTTTTCTTTTTTTCTTTTTCGTTTTTTCTCTTACTTTTCTTTACTTTGTTTTCTTCTTTCTTTTTGTATATTATCAGTGCAAGTTTTTCATACATCTATTTTGTAGATCATGTTCAAATAATATCCAATATTATCATAAACGCAAAACCAATATATATATATATATATAAGGAATAAATGGCCATATTCTTCATTTTTGTGATATTTGAACGTTTAGAGGCCTATATTACTTTTAAAAAGTTCCTCATCATAAATCCATTTCGGTAAAATATATTGGTTTTTTGTAATTTGATCTCTTCTCTATAGTACACAATATACATGCTTATTACATTTTTGTGTGACCTACCCTGGTGGATATGAACTTATCGATTAATTTATTAGTATTGAATGTGTTAAAAAGTATATATTTATTTTATTTATTTATCTATTTGATGCGAATATTATCTATTGTGCGAATATTATATATAATATATAACATATTTATTTAGCTGTTCATAATACTCATTACCCTAAATATCGCAGTATCGTTTTGTTTTCTCTGTTAAAAAATAGAATACAATATAGTCAACATTTTCATTAGCTAAATGTCATTAGTTACATGCAAAATGAGTCAAACTAATGTATTTATTAAACAAAATAAGAACGTGATGTCATTTCAAAATTACTTTCAGTTTTTTGTTAGCAATGTTAGATTTAATGTCAGTTAAATCTTGTTTATTGCGTAATTAATGTATATGCAAATTATAACTTTTAATTAACTAAATATCGATAATATATGTATAATCTTTAAATGCACATAAACTAACCATAGTTTTATAGGTTTTCCCAGAAAAATATCCACATAGTCAGTTCATAAGTCAAAATAATCAGTTCAAATTTCAATTTTACGTATTAGTCAGTTCAAATATCAAAATAGTTTAATCAAATATCAAAATTGTGCATTATGTATTTCAAATGTCAAAATGTT
>JAUZND010007721.1:0-10225 GCA_034780555.1 Coelogynopora nodosa | reverse complement strand
TGTCTGTGCTTGATCGATACAAAATTAGTTTTAATCATTTAAAACCCAAACCTTGATATAGACGAACAAACAGCTGGCTGGACAAAAAAACACCTCGATATAGATGAATTCGATATAGGCAAACTCAAATAACATATTATAAAATATAGTGAAAAAATTCGGGACATTTGAAAAACCTTGATATAGGCGAATTCGATATAAGCGAATTCTGTTTTGTGTTTTTGCATTTGTTAATTTCTACACGCTTGAAAGCCCGTGATTTTGACTTTTACCATTCTGTACACCTTTCCCTAACTATAATTGACTATCGGTGATTGGTCTGTTGATCTGTGTCCCCCCCCCTCCCCTCCCCTCCCTCCCTAATCAGGTCGCGGTCTACGACTCTACTACATCACTGGAGAGGTGTATGTCGAGTGTCTCAGTGACGCCGCCATCTTTGTTCAGTCTCCCAACTGTAACCAGCGGCAGGGTTGGCACCCGGCAACTGTCGTCAAGATACCGCCTGGTAGGGATTACTTGCTTCCCTCATAGATATTAACTTTAGAGCTAACTTCTTATTTTAATTCAATGTTGAGAAGGTTATATTTACTCAAAATACTTATTTCGATTGCTTCAATTGCATGACAATCAAGATGCAACAAAAATATTGAAATAAGTTTCTAGAAAAATACTGTTGTCTGTCAGTTGTAAATGTGTCCGTTTTAAAAAGATGTATTATTCAATTATGCTTAAATAGGGATGTTCTACTTTTTCTTAATTTATCTTTTGCCATAATGATATCCATATAGTGTCAATGCCAATGACTGTTTAGTTGTAAACCACTATGTCGTATTTCAAAGTTGATTTATATTATTACGAATTATTATTATTTAAAGGGCTGCACACCCCACACCGATGGCTATATATGTGATTACCGCGAAGTAGTGGAGAAGTTAGGTTTCTTAGAGACTCGTGTTCAGTATGTCCATGTTTCCGGCAGATGTCTGCATACGAGCAGCAGCTGGTAAAACGGAGGTCCGGTCACATTGCTTGAAATCTCGTTGTCTACTTTGACGGAAATGGGTGCTTCCGGTGGCAGGAATATAGTCACAGGAGCATCCATTTTCGTCATTATATTATATTATATTGTGCGCAACAAGCTTGTTTTGCAGAGTATTTTGAATGACTCTATTTTCTGCTTTCGTTGGTCTAAATATAATATCCTTGATAGTGATAATATATGTTTTTCATACATACAGTAAGTAGTATGCTTTTTGACTATTTCGATCCTTGTCTGTTATAAAATAATATTGACTTGTAGTTTAGTGTACACAACGGTATTTCTTATAAAAATGTTTCATTAAATCTTCAGTTACGTAAATACAGCCAGCCAAGCATGCCAGAATGTTGAACTTATTATTTAATTGAGAGAGATCTACTCTCATCCATTTTAAAGATTCGATGTACCTAGTATTATATATTCACCACAGTCTAAATAATGTTTCCATAATAATAATGGTCATATCATGCGGTAACATTTGCCAATATGCTTCATTGTTATTTCCAGTCTACATATACACGCGAATCTCCCTATTTGTTGTGACCCCTATGCTTCCCTAAGGAATGCGCCCCTATCACAATATTATTACATATTTTTCGTTATCCGTTTTTATAATTAAATTATTTTGTGTGCGTTATCGTTTTCGTCTATAATAAAATATAATTAACAATTCCGCTACTGGTTTTATATTCGCTATTATGATACTTGGTTGATTATTTTGACCAAATTTACTGCTTTAGTGACCTTTATACTTTCTTATTATACTTGTTTGGTATTGGTCTACTTTTGGCTGATTTTCTTGAGTTTTTCTAGGAAGTTGTACTCTTGTTATTTCCAGTTTTATTAATTCCTCTCCTTTGCCTTCTGTGTATCTTTTTTGTCGGTTTTCTTTGTTATATAGTTACCCTTTCTTTTGATTTATATTTTATTATTTCTGATATATTTCTTTTCTTTCTATCTGGTGAGCTGATTTTGCCTGATTGATGGTTCCAATCAATTTTATAGAGTTATCCTACGCTCTCTCTCCCTCTCTCTCTCTCTCTCTCTCTCTCTCTCTCCCCTCGACAGCCTGCATTCTCAAGGTGTTCAACAACCAGGAGTTCGCCGACCTACTCAACCAGAGTGTTGTCAAGGGCTACAAGACCATCTTCTCCCTGACGGAGATGTGCACAATTCGCATCAGCTTTGTCAAGGGATGGGGAGCCGACTATCGGTAGGGGACTGTCTCTCTATCTCTCTTTGTCTGTCTGTCTGTCTGTATTGGGCCTCCGTGTACGGTCGGTCTTGTTTTGCGCTCTTAGTTTAGTCACGGCTTTGTTGTCTATCTGAGTTGAAAAAGGGATTATTGTCTTGGGGATCATTTCTTAATTAATTTTTTGAATGAATAAGACGTATCCCATATATTATATACTGACAATAGAACTGCCAATGCGGGGGGGGGGGTTTTATATTTTCTATAAAAAATCTGAATTTATTTATAATCGATATTTATGGCTTAATCGTGTGTAGATTTGTTGCCCGACTATTGTTGTAAGGATTACTCGTTGAGATAAATAAATAAGTTTGAATGTTTCATATATAATAAGCTTCACAACTGAATATTATTTTGATGTATTTCATCATTAATAGTAAAATATTTTGAATAATCCTTATCAATTATATACAAAGAAATTGTATATTGTATTATATTTAAAAACGAATTTAGTCATCTATTACCTATTATTAAAATATTTGCATTTACGAAAAATTAAGGTAACGACGTCTATTCTGTTTCAGATATTATTTATTATATTAGGAAATTTATATTGGACATTTGTTACATTGTACTGGCAAATATTTTGTTTTACAAATTGGAAGCATATTTTATTTATAATTTAAACTTAATATTTTATATCACACTACTCAATTTTTGTTCGAGTAGTAAAACTCTTAACTGTTGTATTTTGTAGACGACAGACGATAACAAGTACCCCGTGTTGGATTGAAATTCATCTCAACGGCCCTTTAAAGTGGCTCGATCAAGTCCTTTCGCAAATGGGCTCTCCAGAACTACCCTGTACCAGTGTTAGTTAGACCCAGTTCGTGTGATCTTGAACTGACCCCTATTTCCATTCGGACACACAAACAAGATGTATCTCTGTTGTACACTTGATACTATTTGACCTAGACGGAAAAGTTTCTCTCTGATTAACATTTATTAGCCGGAAAAATCTCTGAATACTCAAAATAGAAATACTTATAAATTTGTGCGCACGAAATTTTACGTTTGAATTTCTACTATTTAAAAAATTAATGTTTTAATTTAATTACTCGAAATTTCACGTTAAAGTGGTAAATATTGTTTTTGTCATAATAAAATATCACTCTTATCCTGGAGAAATTCATTTCTGCTATACTGTCGAGGTAAATCACACACCCCCCCTCACCTCGAACCTATTTTCTTTATCATCTCAACTACTTTTCTACCTAACAGTCCTACATACGTACCAAGGACACACTACACTTACTAGTGGACTGTGGTAACGAAACCTCCACTTAGCGCCAGCTATCTATGAGTCTAGTTCTTATATTATACAGATCACTTCATGGTGACGTTAGTATGTATGACCTACTGTAAACTCATTATATCTTTTCCAACCCAGTGAACCCATTCTCCCTCCCCTCTCAATCCTTTAATTCGTACATGTATCTGCGGTTCTGTACTCGATGCTTTATTCTCCGCACAATATCTGTACGCGGGGATGCCGAGCTGCAATCGTCATAATTATTTATATACTTTTTAATTTAAGTTCAGTGTCAATTTCTCGGTAAATATTTGCTGTGGGACGCTTGGTTTCTATCATGTCTACAGAATAATCCACTACCCTAGATATTTGTGCGCCACCGAAATTGATCTGTGATTCGACATTGTTCCAGACAACGAGAGGTTTTATTGTCATTTGAACTGTTTGTGTGTTTCAGACAATATTGTGAGACAATGTTTTTATTAGTGGTGTCTTTCTTTTTCTTTACTTTTCTCCTTCTTTCCAATCCACCAGTTTCTAGTCTCTCCATCCATTTCCCCCTCGTGTTCATTTCATGTTTTCTCCACTTTCTCTCTCTCTCTGTCCCACTTTTCACGCAATCTGGGTGTGTGATCGCCTTATCGCGCCTACAAAATATGTCTCTATATTCACAGTGTTAGTCATTTGCACTATCTCTCTTTTTCACTATTGAGTAGAGACAATGCTCTATTTTGAATTCAATGTTTTTTGTTTCTTGTCGATATCTTATCCCAAACTTTTCCCTCGTATAACTCATCAATTTTCGTCATTTTATTTCTTTCGTACTCAGTCATGTCTTTCCGCTTTCCTACTATCATTTTTCTCTTTTTCTCTCTCTCTATCTCTCACTCTTGAATCACTTTCTCTATTCGGAAACCACTTTATCCTGACTTTATTATATACATGTTATCGGCAAATCAGTCCGCAAAATAAGATACCAACCTAATTATTTAATTTGTCTCCTATTTTAATTATACTAATTATTATTATCATCATCATGATTCGCGCCAAATCATCTATCCGGTTCATCTCTTTGGATTATCTTGTCCTGATTCTAATCACACTGAAACTATGTCTACTTTCTGTGTTGTAACCAATGTTCACGTGTATCTCTCTGAAGCTGATGCTGCATAAAACCAGCACCAAGGCCACAACAGACATTGCTGTAGTGTTTTGTGTCTGTTGATACTTACGGTATTACTATCTCTCTATATTATATGCGCCGTCTTTGTAATGCAATAAAGAGCTATTCTCGATCTCGAAATATCAGAGATACTGTGTTTCTACTGTTTACTAGGTGGTTGATTTTCAAGTTTAAATATTTAGTTCAATAATACTGTATTCTGTTAGTGCAAGTATGATCTATTTATATACATTTATTACATCTATTTAACATTGTATTTCTGGATCTCCAAAATCAAACCAGCTATAAATAGTAAACTTGAGCGAGACGAACTTATGCACCTTATTAGATAGCATATATAGGTAATTGTGACTAATTGGTTAAAATATAGTCACTACAATAAAAAAATGGTCCAATTGAGTTTAATCTATTTGTTTAGATACTCTAATATACCAATTGATATTTGTTCCGGAAAAGATTAAAACATTGTTGTATTGTGTAGATACCACACTCTAAATATGCGCTCCTACAAATGTTTTAAAAAGGGTTAGTTGTGAGTTAGGAAAGACTACTCATCGGTTGATATTGTCAGTAATTTTGCATGTGACGTTTTAAACGTGTATTTCGTTTGTGCTTTTGATATTTAATTTTTATATTCTGGTGGTGTTACTTCCAAAGTTATTGAAAATAGTACATAATAATACTAAAACAAGAAGTTTTTTATTTTCAAAATATTAGTAACATCAACTGAAAGAAATATACCGTAATTAAAAATTGGATAGCTCTTTATGTCAAAACAAACTTTTCTATTTTCCCAGAACCAAAATTTAACTAAAAATATGGTTAACCTATCACTTGTTACTTACGTTACATTCGCGTCTACTATAACTATGTTTTACCGTAAAACTCGTGATGGTCTGATTGTCTTTAAGAGGAACTTTATTTCGATAATATTAAAAAATATGATCCCTTATAATTTAAAAAAGAATTGATCAGTTCTAATTCATTCAACATAATTAACTAGCTGAATATAACAACACTACGAAGTAAAAATAATCCGATATCTGTGGCATTTCTTCAACAAACTCTAGGAAGCAATCTAAATGTATAAATTAAATCAAAATCATTATATTTTAATATAGAAAGGTGTATATTGTTATTTATATATAAAATTATATTACATATATTATGGACATCAAATTGATATATGAAATTATCAACGGAAATTATAATTATGGTGTAGGCCTACATTTTTTATTTAATATTTTATTATTTGATCACTTTATTAACGCTGATAAAAACACGAAGCAATTACGTATTAGAAAAATCCTTGTTATTTAGCATGAATTTGGTAGTTGACATACTTAATATTTTGTTTTAACAAATTTATGATATTATCGCTTAGCATTTAACCTTGAACATATATACATACATAATATTGTATGTTCATATAATGTATATGTATATATAATGTATATAATGTTATATATAATTGTAATAATATAATGTAAGTTCACATGAATGTTATAATTCTTTGGTATTTTCTATATTAATATATATACAAACAAATGCGATTAAATAATTTTAAAAAAATTTGCAATTGGTGAATGTTTAAAATTAAATACATGTCCCCGTAAAAGTGAAACGCATTACTATTTTATGTGTTTATTCGCAGAATTATTTATAAATTAATATGCATACATATTTAACGAAAAACCAAATGAAATCGATGTGAATCAAATTAATTAATAAAAAATGTGTTGAAAATATAATAAACAAAGAGTATTTTAAATAAATAAAAGAATTATAATTATTTTAGTTATTAATCAGCGCAAATTTTAATAATTTTTCATTAGCCAATCAGATTAACCCACACTGCATTTTATTTTCACACGTGTATATATTTGTAAGTATTAAATTGTTGAAACTCTTAGCACATAACATTTTGTTTGTTCTGTTTTACCTAAAAAAGTATATATTCTAGTTATAAAAATGAGTTTGTAATTAATATATGTCAGTATAATACTATATGATATTTGCGAGAACTTTCAAAGTTATCAAAATTATATTAGATAGCGAATTTTATTTTAATGTTTTAATTTTTCGTATTACATTTTATCAAATCAATATCTAATATGAAAGTGACCCACCAAATTATTTATATATCTGCAAATACCAAAAAATAAATATTAGCTAAAAATATATAATCATTCTGAAATATATTTCTGGACTCATCAAAATCAATAACAAAACATTTATGTAAGTTATAAATTTATGTATTTAATTAAAAACTGAAACTAAAATTGAAACATTAACATTAGGGGCTATTAAAACAATTTTTAATATTATTATTCAGAAAACAATACCAAATTGCAAATAAGCACCAAACATTGATTATTAATATTAGGTTATGCACATGACCTTATAAGTTTAAATGTCTAAAATATTGAAATGTTTAAATATTCAGCTTTTTCAGTATCTATTATATTTATAGTCCTATAGTTTTCATATGCATTGACATTGACGTCATTGTCCTTATATCAATTTATTTATTTATAACAACTATTACAGATGCTATTAAAAAAAAAATTCTATGTAGAACTGCTTACATTTTTGCCATTTCAGTGTTGGCTATAATTTTTATATTGAATTTAAGGGGCACAACAAATCATTTTAAAGTTATTTTTATCCAACAAATTTTAAATTGAATATATTTTGTTTTATAACAAGATATTATAATTATATGCTTATTATGCTTTATAATGATAATGTAAGTATATGAATATGATTTATACCTAAAAATCAATTGCTTATGAGTAGAACTTTTGGCTTACTTTTGCTGTGCATTTTGGCATTTTGCCACCTGACCCTGGTCCCTGTTTTGCTGCATATTTTTCACAATTTTTTTAATAAGTTATACATAGTGCTATAATTATTCAAAATATAATTAAAACAAAAATTAATATAAAACAAATAAAAATGACTGCTTGTAATACCAATTCCACTAAAAAATATATGGCAAAATGTGTTTTTGCAATGCATTTACTATTTAGTCATGTGTTTTGCAGGGCACATTTAGCCATGTGTTTTGCTGTATATTTAGCTGTGTGTTTTACCATGTGTTTTGCTGTGCATTTTTCACACATGATGGGGTCATACCATTTAAACTGGTGGCTTTTTCCCACTTGAAAAATGTGGCATAGGAGCCAAAATAAAGCTTAGAAACAGTGTAATCAAAAGAGGGAGTCACAAGATTATAACAGGTGGGCTAGATTCTTTCTCAATTGAAAAAAACAAAGCATAGGTACCAAATTCAGCATAGGTACAAAAAATAAAGGTAAGAAACAGATAAATCAAACAAAGGGGCCACCTATTTTTATCCAGAGACCCCTCCTTTGATTACTCTGTTTCTTAGCTTCATTTTGGTACCTATGCCATGTGTTTTTTCAAATGGGAAAGAATCTAGCTGCCTGTTTTAATGCAGTGATCCCCTAGTTTGATTTTTCTGTCTCTTAACTTTATTGTGGTACCTGTACTGTGTGTTTTTTCAAATGGGAAGGTATCTAGCCACCTTTTTTTATCCAGTGACCACCTTGTTTGATTACACTGTTTCTTAGCTATATTTTGGTACATATGCCACACATTTTTTCAAATGGGAAAGAATCTAGCTGCCTGTTTTTATCCAGTGATTCCCTCATTTGATTACTCTATTTCTTAGCTTTATTTTGGCACCTATGCCATGTGTTTTTTCAAGTAGGAACAAGCTGCCAGTTTTTATGGAATGATTCCATCGGCATCATGTGTGAAAAACACACAGTATATCAGATATCAATATAATTATTACAATCAGTAATTTTTATTGATTTTATATTAATTTTTGTTTTAATTGTATTTTTAATAATTATAGCACTATGTATAACTCATAAAAATGTTGTGAAAAAAATATGCGTCAAAACATTCAACAAAAGTTCTACTCATCACTGGCTTAACTTGATTTTTTAATATCTCTTAAATTATATTTCAACAGCACTTGACATAAATTATTTTTTTGTAGATTATAGTATACCTGTAATTCTGGCAACACTAGCTCTGAATATATTACATGCTCCAAACCACAAAGAGAGTTGTCAGTCTACAATTCTATCTGTAAAATTGGTCAAAAAAGGGCAACAGTAAATCAATTTGACACTGATGCACTCAACAGCTAGCCTCAACTGCAGCTATAATGAACTACCAAATAAGACAATGTCACTGACCTTTACTGAAAAGGGATCATAAAGAGCTCAAAAATATGAAAAATTAAAGTCCAAGACAAGCTCCCAACATGGTTATTCAGAAAAAAAACCATTGCTCTAATGCATTTTTTAATGATATTTTTTATATTAAGTTTTCTTCTATTTTTAAACATATTAGAACAATATATTGTTTCATGGCTGTTTTTAAGATAATACTTCAACAGTGTTATAATTAAAAGCAAGTAACCTTTAAGGGGAGGAGGAGGCCATTAGTATATTGTATATTTAATGCATTAACTCCCAGGGAAAAAAATGTGGGAAGGTGCTTAAATTCAGTCATATGTGCTTTATTAAGCATCTCCTTAAAATTCTGTATTAACCCTGACCCTGTATGTATATTACAACTTTATTATGACAAAATGTGTATTAAAAAGGTCCTTTAAAATCATTTATAGTCCTTTAAAGTCCTGGGCAAATTCATGTGGCTACCCTGAATAGTCTAATATATATCCTGGGTAGTCCATGTATATATACTATGATAATATGTTATGAAATTGTGGCATTTGCTTAATATATATACATATATATAAAGATCCTGCTATATATATACAATGCAGTATAAAAAGCTTTTTTACACTTAATATGTTAAATGGCACATGTAGCATGGCAATATTGTCTCTGCCTTCAGTCCAGAAATTAGGGTGATTGAGTCTAGGCTTGTATCTTTGCATTAAGTAATCTGATTTGCACTGCCACATTGAGTATATCAAAGTGTTGATTATAATGCAAAATGGCATTCTTCAATTATATTTATACATACTCCATGAAGTAACTTTCCCTTAATAGTCTTATAAATCTGGGATAAGCCCAATGAACTAAAAGGTAAGCCTAATAAACAATTGAACCCCTTCTACTT
The DNA here is from genome assembly GCA_034780555.1 of Coelogynopora nodosa. Lineage (NCBI taxonomy): Eukaryota > Metazoa > Platyhelminthes > Proseriata > Coelogynoporidae > Coelogynopora > Coelogynopora nodosa. The sequence goes on along the minus strand of JAUZND010007721.1, from coordinate 369 downwards.
CAATGGGTTGACTACATATATACTATATTAGATGTTATTTAAAAGTCTGGAAGCACAGGGGGCCCTGCAAAAGGCCATTAGCAACCTGACAATGGTTGCTGGAGAGAAATGCACCTTTCTTGATGAAAAGAATAAAACCAAAAGAATAGCAGTGAAATATGCATTCAATAAGGCTGCCCATGATTCTGCCCAGCATAAGAGGCATCTGGGGCCCATTTCATAAAAATATCAGTAACTGATAATTATCAGTTAAGTAGTGATAATTATCAGCGCGGTGTTTCATAAAAAAAAAATCACTGATATTTATCACTAATAATTATCACTGCTAACTGATAATTATCAGTAAAAATTATCACTAATATTTTTACA